>JBBPKS010000096.1:0-23078 GCA_038089355.1 Pulveroboletus ridleyi | reverse complement strand
TGACGGTGATGAAGACGGCGAGCGTGCGATGGTCTCAACTGTGTCCCTTTCTTGCTCGTCGCCGCGGGTCGCCAACGATGCATCCAGCGTCTTCCCTCGGTAATCCCCGAGGGGGGATTATGTAACATCCATCCAAGGGAGATAAATTCAAGTGGGTCTTCCAACTGGTATTCCAAACAGGAATCACCAACTTGAAGTTTGTGCTGAAGAATTGTCCAGCAGTATGAATGGGTGTACTTTCTTTAAGTTTGTTTCAACATGTGTTTATGTTTGAAATGTTTGGGCTTACTTCAAATACATGTGCAGGCCAGACTGATATCCAAAGTCAGACTTGAAAGCTAGCATTTATATTCAGTAACTAAGAATTATTTAAGCCCAGGGAGCAGACAAATTAGGGTGAGGACTTTAAGAAAGGGCAAACATAGAGTAAGTATGCTGAACTTGAAGATCAGGCCTGTACTAAATTTGAAGAACATTTTTCAAGTTGAAACTCATTGCCTGCTCTGATCAGTGTTGCTGATCACCTATTCACCAGACACTCATTGTTGTCCAGGTGATTACATGATGAGCATGGTCAATACTGTAGTAGTATACTCTCAATCCTGTGCATGAAAGACTTAGATGAATACATGCCTAGAAAACAATAAAAGGAAAATACTTATGATAACACAGTGACAAAATATTGCTTCCTTCAAAAGACATGTCAGGATCCTGGACTGCTAAAAAACAGTAGGACTGCTCACCTGCCAATCTGGATGGTATCCAGTCTTACTGGATATTAAACCAGATAGGCTGGATCCAGATAAACCAGCCTGGATCAACTGTATTGAATTGCTTATTCATAGTAAGGTGCCTGCATTCCACATGCTTCTTCTCTATGACATCTATTAAGGTATAAGCTTACTGTTGTGAATGAGTTGGCATGTTCACCAAAATCCAAACTAACCCATTGGCTGGACAACCAAATGATAACCAAAGGAGAGGAGCTGATGACAGAGCTACCTGGCAAGAGAGGAAAGTCCATGTTGAGGACCAGCTAGAGCAGGAACTATCAGAGCCCCATGAGAACAAGGGATGAGTCCCTTAGCACACAGAGGAGAGCCTAACTGACAAGTGGCTAAAGCTGGGGTTCCTAGCTTTAGGCCACTGGCCTTATATATTGCCTGGGTCTGTGCACAGACCAGGATCTATACTACTATACATGGTGCATAACAGCAGTATGGTAATGAATGTGAAAAGAGAATGGAAGTACAGACGGAGATGAGATATGTAAGGCTGCTGTGAGGTGAACCCTGAGATCTGGATATATGTAGATCCATGGAGATAATATAAATAGGATACAGAGGGGAGATTAGATTGGATTGGGAGATCCAGGGATGGCATGGGAATGCCAAGGAGATCTAATTATGAAGGGATCTAAGATAGTCTACATGTGTAACCCTTGAGATATAACATCATGGATAATGTCAGAGTCTGGACTCATCATATGACTGGTCATATGATTGGCCTTGTGGAGGTCACATGACTAAAGGAGCATGAGAATGTATGTAGGTAGTTTATTTTTATCTACAAAAGCAAAATCTATGAAGCAATGAGTAGAACTGGAGTCTACTAGTACTGGTACATTGGAGATAGAGAAATCAGAGAGAGAGACTATAGGACAGAGGGAATTTGGATCTGAAAGAGAGGACAGACACATTGAGACAGAGTGTTGGAGGAGCACAGTTGTTGGGCTCAACATGACTCCCAACCTGTGCTATAAGGGAGTTGCACTCTATTTTTTCACTTCTGAGGAAGCAGAGCTGAAGGTTGGAACAGGAGTTGTCACAGCTGCTTAGGCCTTCACAGCCCTAGAGGTGCTCTTCAGATATTCTTTCGTGAAGTGTCCACAGAAGAGGCACAAGCCAAGCTTCAGATGACATTGCTGCTTCTCAGGGAGGAGTTTGCCATTCTTGCCCAACTTGGCAGAGAGATTGAGCCTGTGGAGGCAGACTTGGTCCTGCTCTTCTTGTTGGCAGAGGAGAAAGAGGAGCCTTTGGACTTGCTGTTCTTAGGCTTACCAGAGATGGAGGTGGAAGCAGCAGTGAACCAGTTGTCCCTGCCAGAGTTGAAAGACTTGGAGGCAGAGATGGAGTTATCAGAGTTTGAACTGAAGGCTTTGGTTGCGTGGATGATTTTGTTCTTGCATTCCCAATACCAGTGGTTAATCTATTGAGTGAGAGCGTGGAGTTCATGAATGTCATCAGGCTTACCTTGACAAGTGAGCTCATTTTTGATGTGATTTAGGAGGCTAGAGTAGAAGCTCTGTTGGAGTGTTCCTTGGCCCCAGTCTTGAACTTGGCTGGCAAGTCAATTCCCCTTAATTATGTACTTGGAGATGCACTGGTTATGAATCCCCTTGCACCTAACTATTTCTCACACTGTCCTTTACCACACTCCTTCCATTTTCACACTCCTTAAGCTATGTGACCTCCACAAGGCCAATCACATGACTAGTCACATAATGTGTCCAGATCCTGACATCATCTATGACATCATACCTCAAGGGTTATATGTGCTAGACTACCCTAGACCCTATCTCTGATTGGATCCCCATGGCAATCCTGCCACCTCCTAGATCTCCTAATCCAATCTAATCACCCTCTTGTATCTGTTAGTATATATTGGATCTCAATCCCAATCCTCAGATCTCTGATCCTATCTCCATGGACTACAATTAGATCTCAGGGCTCACCTCCTTGCAGTCTGATCTCCTTAATCTCTATCCATACTTTCATTCCTTTCCCACAGTCATTACTGTATTATTAGCTTACCTTCCCACTGTTGTTACTATGTATAGAAGTATACAGCTTGGTCCATGCATGGACCCAGGCAATATATAAGGCCAGTGGCCTAAAGCCAGAAACCCCAGCTTTAGCCACTTGTCAGTTTGGCTTCCTCTATCTGCTAAGGGCTAAGGCTTTGGCCTAGTCCCTTGTTCCTCAAGAAGCTCTGGCAGTTCCTGCTCCAGCTTGCCCATGATATGGGCATTCTTTCTCTTCTGCTGGGTAGCTCCATCACCAGCTTCCTCTCTCTCAGGTTATAGTTTGGTCCAGCCAACAGTTAGGTTCAGTTTTCAATGAATACGATGAGCTGTTCATAACAGGTGTTGCACATCTGGAAGCACTCAAGCTGAGCTTCAGCATCTGTGATGGGGTTATGAGATCCAAAGTTAGATTACAACTCATATAGGAATATATGCTAACTATCCATCCATGTGAGTCAGAGGCCTGGCACTTCAAGTCCGAGAAGATCCAGCTCAAAGTACTTGAGTGTGGTCCCCTTAAGATAGAACTGGGCAAAGGTGACCTTGATCTGATCCTTGTGGTAGATTCGGGGATTGGCTTGGAAGTGAAGTTCACACTGGACTGTGAACAGAAAGAGTTTTTTTGGGTCTATCGCATTGAATGGGTCAGGTTCCCAGACCTTGGGCTTGGAGCCTTTAGTCTTCCATCGTTGGAGTGCTTGGCAGGTCATCCCCTTGATAGCATTGGTAAGTTAAGTAAAGGGTTCATAGGTGAGTGGGACTTGGTTGTGTTCCTCATCATCAGGGTTATCTTTGTTGGGGTTGTTTCCAGTAAAGGAGCCCATGTCAGAGCCCATGTTGGAGGAGCTAGATGAGTTGTTTCCACCTAGGTTGTCACTGTTGCCCCTTCTGTGCAATGGCATTGGGGTGCTGGGTTGGACTTGGACAGATTCCTCATTGTCCTATTCCTGAGAACCAATCAGAGGAAGTTTGGGACTAAAGGTAAGTGAAAAAGGTGTAAGTGGGAACAGAGGTTATCTGTTACATGCCTTGGAGGTGGAGGATGCAGTAACTATGGTGCATGTGAAGAAGCTATGAAAGTCCCCAGGAACCCTGCAAGAGCTATCAAAGGCAATCTACAGGATTTACTCACACTGAGCAGTTTGTTATGTGCATGCAGACATAGGAGTTGTCAGAAAGAATGAATCTTGACAAGAGGATGTACAAATATACTGTTAAGTCCAGGTCCTCTGGATTCAAGTCCAATTAGAGGTCCAAGGGTCAGTGTATGAAGTCTGGGTTGCAGAGTACTGGAGAAAGGATGTGGGGTTCAGAGTTCAGAGTTTGGAGCGGATATGACATCTTTGCTCTACACTTGAGTGAGTGCTTTTGCTCATACCCACTGTTATGCTTGATCCCAAAGGGTCAGGAGTGAACTTGGCAAAGGTCCTAAGATACTGGGACAAGGGGGTACTTTGCTAGTGGCAAGGTCAAGGATTTATCCTGGTGCTACCAGATGATAGACTTCCTGGTGATGCAGGTGGGCCAGGGACTATCCCTTGCAATTGGGATTGGACACAGATAAGAGCTAAAGTGCTCACTCAGGTGTAGAGTGAAGACACATGAAAAGGAGGTTAGGATTATGTAAGCCAAGTAGGTCTAAGCTGAAACATGGGTACTACTTGGAAGTTTATATATGAGAGTAAAGGGATGCTGAGTAATCATATAGAAACTGGAAGAACATGAAAGAACAGTGGCTGACTAATCATTGAGTCAGTAAACCAATAGTGAAAGGGACTTGGTGAGTAAGCAAAGAACATTCTAGAAAAGAGGAGTGTTACACTTGATCCCAAAGGGTCTAGCATAGACTTGGCAAAGGTCCTAAGACACTGAGACAAGGGGATATCTTGCAGGTGGCAAGATTAAAGGTTTGTCCTGGTGATGCCAGATGATGGACTTCCCAGTGAAACAGGTGGACCGAGGACAATCCCTTGTGATTGGGATGGGACACGGGGGAGAGCTAAAGCACTCACTTCAAGTGTAGAGTGGAGACACATGAAGAGGGGGTTAGGATAATATATGCCAAGTAGGTCTAAGCTGGGATACATGGGAGCAACTTGGGGTTTATATATGATGACAAGGGAAGCTGAGTAATCATATGGAAACATGAAGAATAGAAAAGAACAAATGGCTAACTGATCATTGAGTCAGTGAACCAATAGTGAAATGACCTTGGTTGGTAAGCAAGGAACATTCTGGAAAACAGAAGAATAGATGAGCACATGGTAGAGGGAAACACAAGCTTAGCATAATGAGAACTAAGTGAGGAGAAATGAATCCAAAAGGAAAAGAAAGAAAACAGAAAAAATCATAACATTACCCCTGGTTTAGGGTGTTGAGTCCATGATGAAGACTAGAAATTGCCATACAAGGGGCCAGGAGAGCCTGTGATATTACCCCATCCAACCTCGTCAATGACGTCCTCAATGTCGGCCAATTCGGGAGAAGGCGCATGAGGTGCAAGGATTGGGATGGGATGGTGTGAGTGCCTTTGGTGGTGTGGGTGGTGGCCTGATGGTAACGGTGGAGAGTGGGAGGAATGATGAGAGTGACGGGAAGAGGAAGAAGACAAAGACAAAGACAGTGGGGGCAAGCAATAAGAGACTTGTTCAGGGCAGAGATATTAGGGGTATCCCAGTTTTCTAACCTTACAGGTGAGGCAGACATAGAGGAGGCAGTGAACTCGCCAATGCCTGAGGACACGGCATTTGTAACAGGCGTCCTTGTAACAAGGGTGATCCTGTGGGAGGGGAAAAAGATATTCACACCAGAGGTCCTCTTCCTCCTAGGGGCTATATCTGTTGGGACTGGTGGCGGCAGCGTCGTTAGAGTCTAACTGTTCACAGGTTACAAAGGGAATGTACTCCCCTTGATCTTCCTTCCTAGCTCATAGGGAGGAGTAAGCCATGTTGGCCATATACCCATCTAACTCTTTGAGCCAGTCTCCAAGATCTACTTGGTAGGCCAGTCCTCCCAAGGCAGCGGTTCCAAGCTCTTGAACGGAGAGTAAGGCTGACCGTTGCATGGTATATTCAGGGAGGCAGAGTTTCTGGATGATGGCGGGGATTCTAGCCAACTGACAGTATGCCTGGGTCAGATATAGGAGGGGCAATCCTGGTTGAAGGTGATGGTCAATGGGTAGGGTGAGATGAGAGTTGATTAAATGCGCCTGAAGAACAGTATGGTATTCTTCGTCAGGGTAGCCCTCTCTGAATCTGTGGGCATGGAATGGGAGGTTGGGTTCCATGGGAAAGGTCTCTTCATTGTTATGATCAGGAGCAATACATCTCATAAGGTCCCCCTAGCTGAAGGAAACAATATGATCATCTCGAGTGGGTAAGGGGCGAGGGGTGTCGACATGGCAAGGGAGTATCTCAACTGGGGTGGCAAAGTAGGAGTCGCCAGAGGAGGTGGAACCTGGTGGGGATGACAAGGTCACCGAAGATTCAGTAGAGAGGCTGCTGGAAAAAGCATCGACAGCAGTGTCAGATGGAAGAAATATTGGAATAGATGATTCAGTGCACATAGCAGAGGGCAGAGGTGATGCCACCCACTGATTGTCAGCCAGAGGGCTCTGGCTAGATTGTCTGGTGATAGTTCCTGTAGGGACAAGGGGGGAGGTGACATGAGGGTGGGAGGAGATGGGATTGATGGACATAGTATGAATGATTTTTGTGGAGATAGAGGGACGAGACTGAGGGAAAACCTTAGGGTGGAGATGTTTATAAGCATTGAGGATGGCCTTGGCATTAGTCAAATCTGATTCATTTTGCCAAGAGTCTTTGTCAGCAGTATATCCTTTTCATCTGACTAAGAATTGCTGATGGGTCAGGGTTTCTTTGTGTCAGATAACCTTTTCTACTTCATATTCTTCTTCTCCTTCTATTAGCTCTGGAGGTGGAGCTGGGTAGTTTGGGCCGTGAACATCACTTTCACGATAGGACAATAAAAGGGAAGCATGGAACACAGGGTGAATTTCCATGTTTTAGGAAGGTGGAGGTGGTAGGAGATGGGAGATAGAACATTGGTGATTGTGAAGGGTCCTTCCTGTTTAGGTGCGAATTTAGGGGAGGTGAGGGAACATTTTAGGTTCTGTGCTTCTAACCAGACCTTATCATCACGTTTCCAGGGGGTGAACCCATGTGTGTTTCATGATTTCATGACTTGGCATGTGAGTTTATGGGATGCCAAGGCTTCGTCATGGAAGTGGGATAGCATGTCAAGTCGGGTTTTGACAGCGGGTAGCAGGGTTTCAGCAATAATTGTGGGCAGAGGTTTGGGTTCATATCCCATCATGAGGAAGAACAGGGATTGGTTTGTTACAGAGTGGGGGCAATGGTTGTGTGCAAATTCCGCCATAGGAATGTGTTTGGCCCATTCAGTGGGGTTTTGGTGGCAGAAGAGACGGAGGTAGGTTTCGATTTCCTGGTTTACCCGTTCTGTTTCACCATCAATCTGAGGGTGATAGGTGGTAGAAAGGGCGAGTTGGTATCCAATGAGTTTTGTCAGAGATTTGGTGAACTCAAAGGTGAATTGTGGGCCACAATCAGAGATGATTTTGTTGTAAAGTCCAAACCTAGTGTATACTTTGTGGAAAAAGAGATGGGCAATACCCTCAGCAGTGACAGTTTTCCGGGTAGGGCATAGAATTACCCCCTTCGTAAGCCCATGGTCAACCACAACCAAGAGACTATCAAAGCCAGTGGATTTGGGGAGGTCCGTGATGAGGTCACAGGATATCTGCTGGAAGGGGCAAGTGCAGGAAGAGACAATAGGGGTAAGTGGGGCAACAGTGGGATGAGTATTTGCCTTCATTTGTTGGCAAGGACCACATCCCTCAATGAAGCGACAGATGAAAAAGGCCAGTCCAGGCCACCAATAATCATGGGAGACAAGCTGACGAGTCTTAAGGTAGCCTGGGTGGCCAGCAGAGGGATGATCATGTGTATGTGAGACAACCTTGTGCTGTAAGGTATCAGGGACATAGACACAGCCCTGGAAGGTGAGGATGCTGGCCTTATAGGGCCAGTCAGATAAGTGGGAGTGAAACTTGGAAGCAACCAAACCTTTGAGGGTGTGAAGGGCATTAATGACAACAGGGTCAGAAGGGGAGGAGTCGGCGACTTTGGCAGCAAGATCCATGTCAATTATCTTGATAAAGAGGTCATCAGGGAGGAGGACAACATCCTCATTGTTAGCGTCGTCAGAAGACACAAAGTCAGGATGGCAGGACAGGGTGTCCGGGGCAGAAAGGGTGGAGCCAGGAACATGGGTGAACTTCAAGTCAAAGTTGGTGAGATCCAGGAGCCAGCAGGCCTGCTGGCGATTGAGCTTGTGAGACTTGCAGAAGTAGGTGAGGTTTTTGTGGTCTGTGAGGACAGAGACCACAAAGGGGGAGCTGTGGAGATGGTGGTGCCAGGCTTTGAGCACATGGATGACAATGAGGAATTCATGATCATAGATATCATAGTTCTGCTCCGTGGAGCAGAAGGACTGGGAGAGGTAGGCACATGGCCGAAGGTCACAATTACCATCGGATTGGAGAAGAACGCCACCTGTTGCCCACTTTGAGATGTCGGTAGTGACAGAGAATGGTTTGGTGGGATCGAGTAGGAGTAATATGGGTGCAGAGGTAAATGTCGTCTTTAAGGAGGTGAAGGTGGCAGCACATGCAGGGGACCATTCCCAGGGGTGGTCCTTCTTGGTGAGGTCAAGAAGGGGGCAGGCAACGATGGAGTAATCCAGGATAAATCGCCGATAGAAGTTGGCAAAGCCAAGGAAGGACCGGATGTCTTTGACCTTCAGGGGAGTCAGCTATTCAGCGATCCCAGCAAGTTTAACAGGGTCCATGGCGAGTTCTCCGGGTCTGACTACCATGCTGAGGTATTCAACTTCAGTAGTGGCAAAGTTGCACTTCTCCAATTTAAGATGTAAGTCAAGTTCGGTCATTCGCTGGAGGACACAGTGGGTGCATTCGATGTGGGTTTTCTCATCTGGTGAGAAGATGAGGAGGTCATCCATGTAGATGACAAGCCATCCTTCGGCAAGGTCATGGAAGGAGTCATTCATGAAGTGTTGGAAGGTGGCAGGTGAGTTTGTTAGTCTGAAGAACATAATGGTGTATGGAAAGCTGGACTATCGTGCTCACGTGACACGCCAAGAACTACTATGTATAGATAAATGGCATGCTCAGGACCTCAGACAGTCAGTCATGAATTATACCGGTAGTCAAGAAAGATACATTCCGTCATCAGATGTAGCATACGGTTTTACATAGTGACTAGATGTCAGCCACAGTGAGACAAGGTAAATCGAAACCAGGCCACCTGCAAAACTGATTGCACACATGCTCTTTAGCAAAGAGCTTTACCCCAATTTCCAAATTGCCGTCACCAAATAGATCCTTGCCTGCACCTACACTCCTGGATAGATGTCACGCACAGAACCAAATTTCATAAACAAATGTGCAACTCACAGATGCGTCAAAATTTGAGGGTCGGTCAAGAGGGTTCTGCTGCCTAAAAACGTTTAGTAACCTTGTTTAATCATACACGAGACGGACATACCTTGGTAGTCAGTGATGTAAGCTAGACCTCCTGTCTTGAAGTATTGAATATGCTGCATGAAACAAAGAAATTGGGCGAGCTCATAGCCAAGTTCGTCCTCATCAAGTAGCGGGGTCGGCTCGCTATTGTGAATATACTTTGTGAATGGCTGATTGCCTACAATCAGCTCCTCGGCAAGGTATGGGGTTTTCACATTAGACCAATTTGGGCCTTTCACAGTGTCATTGCTTGCCTTCACAGCAAGCAGGAGACTGGCATCTACGAAACGAAGTCATGGGATTACAAACGGTGGGGCAAGTGGTGCCCTTATGACGGCACGATCAATGAAATCATACGTGAGCTGGAAAAGAGCCTTGGCCCAATAAAGGATGTTTGCTTCATGATAAAGTTTTTCAATCTCGTTGTGAATGGATAGTCGGACATAGCGAACCCTACCATTCTCCTCCTTTGTGTCGACATAAAACCGCTTCACGACGACGGCTTGGCAAGGCTGAGACCCAATCCCATTAGCACATGGGGAATTAAGCATCACCTGCGCATGCTGCATAGTCTTGAATCCACCCACACCAACAAGGCTGGCTTCAGATTCATCAAGTCGTATGTGCCCTAGAATAAACGGAGCGGAATTGATGTTGAACGAATGTTTCTCTTTGTTGTCAAGTATCGCTTTAATAGAGAATGTCGGGATGGGATAAAACTCGATAACGTCACGCTTGGCCTTCATTACTGAGTTACCAAACACACCGTGCATTGAGTAAGTGTCAAACAGAGGACAGAAATTAAGAGCGCACCATCATTGGCATTCAGACTGGCATCACCACCAGACCGCAATGCATCACACAAGTGGTCACGATCTGGAGAACACGATGCACTGGGAACTATTTCACCAGTGGTAGTAAACATTTGCTTAGTGGGTGGCGACTTGGTTGTCACACTGGATACACTTGCCGCATGGCCTCGCTTGCCAGTAACAGTAACTGGCAGGGTAGATTCAGATGATGCTATGAGGATAGGATCCACTAGGGACCCAGAGCCACTACTGCTGGCATGGGTGGGAGTGAAAAGGTGCTCGGAGAGCAGTAGCTTGGTGGTCCTAGCATGTGCGAGATCAAGAGGCTTGGACTTCAGAGCACAGTTGTTAGAAACCTGAATCGGTTCAACAGGAACATGTGGGTGATTGGAAAGGTCGCTTGCATGGCCCAAAGGGCCCGAGACGGGAGCAGGTAGTACAGCAGGAGTGCCAGCTATACCGCATTCCTCGAACACTTCATATTCACTCCACTGTTGTGCGGGAACAACGACATACAAGGCAAACATTTTCGACTTGAATGACAAACCCTTTGACTTTCGTCCAGTCCCCACCATGAGGCAATATTTATAGAAATATGGCTGGTCCGGATGATCGTATTTGGAAATATTGACCCAGAAATCATCACGAACCAAGAATTCTTTCTTGCGCCAGCTAAACTTTGGCGCAAAAGCCTTGATCCGAGGGACAATGAGCTTGAGGGCAAGGCTGATAAGCTGCGGGGACATGATTTGAGCGTCGACATCCCGCTTCCCTTCAGAGATGTTCTACAAGGCAATTAGATCGATCAGCGCACTAGAACAGCTGAGATATACTTACGCCAAATGGTGCACTATGTACATGATTCCTTCAGGAGTGACCATTCTCGTACAGGGTGCATATGTCAAGAGAGATGGTTTCAGCAGGGGGTATAGAGGGTGTTGGTGCGATAGCCGGGATGGGACGATTATAAACTTTGTTCAACCAGTGTTGACAAGATGACTGCCAGAGAGCATGTTGAGGCCCATAACCTGTGGCCTGAGATAAACCACTAGGTTCTGGGATGGGTTGAGCAGGTGGTTGCACAGACAGGTAAAGGACAATTGGTCCAGTGGAAGGCTGGGTGGAGTGAGCCATGTGTGATTCTGCCACTGATGGCATTGCCATGACCTAAGGGGGATTGATGGTTGCTGAAACATGGTGTCAGCAGAAGAGTATGATACTGATGTGAATAAACACATACCTTTGCATTGGGCGACACTGACTGCGCAACGAATATTGGCAACATCGGCAGCTTGTGGGGCAGGGTCAACCCCGTGGTTGTCGACAACTCCTACAGTATAGAATTAGTACTATAATCATTGGGCGGTGTGAATACGTATGTGCAGTTGTTGATATTGACTTCATGTAGTGCTCTGCGCAACTGGCACATACGAAGCAACCAGGGCAGGTATTGCCAATGGATGCGACATAGATGCACGGCTCTCCTTTCCGGATGATCTTGCTACACCTGCTATCATGCTGGCACAGTCAATCTTCTTTGGCCAAGATGTTGTCAGAAAATTGTGTAGATAGATTAAAGCTTGACATAGGGACGGGACAGGTGGAGGATTGCTCTGCTAAGGACATTGGGTCTCATATATATAGTGGTACATGGTCAGCACAACCAGACATATTGCTAGAGTTGAATGACGCCCTCCAGCACTGTCGGCGGTGTGACAATCCTGGCAAACAAGATGTGAGATTAGATAAGAAATGAATCTGGGATTACCTTGAAGGTGAGCGGTAAATAGATCTGGGAATCTTGGAGGATACGACTCATATGAGAATGCTGATGGATGCTCATGTGGGGAGGGGAGTGAGCAATGCAACATTCTAATGGTGTGAATCTCACCTGAAGTCATCTTCAATGGAGTAAGTACCAGACCCATCTTGTGCTCGATACTGAGCAATGTGATGTCCGAAGTGGTTGAAGGTCCTGGCAGAAACAGATCTGGGAATTGTTCAAATATTTTGATGGTGTGGTTGCGCATCCCAGACAATGGTTGGAGGATATGCTGGCGGATGCTCGCATGAAGAGTGAGCGATACGATAGCTTCTAATAAGGTGAATCTCACCTGAAGCCATCTTTATCTTATGCTCGACAGTGGCCATAGGATGGCTCGAAGCGACAAAGTATACTAGGAGCCAAAGTAGGTGGCACCATGGTGTGGTTGGCTGAGCACATTCACACCATCAGCACGGAAGTGTGATAAGAAAGTGGCGCGCAACACCCACATTGCCATTGAGCCCAAGCGGGTGTCAGAACCATGATTTCTCAACGTCTATATTACGATACTCACGCCCCTTATCTTAAACCCATTTCCTTAATTCACCGCTTACTTTAGCATTTCCGTCACCATTTCACTAATTTGGGTCTAGGCTACCCTCATTTGCTCATTCCATTCCATCTATGTCAAGGTCCAGCCTATTGACACAACCTCTGACATCACTCCATATTTATTACGTCATTCCATTCTATTTATCAGCCGCTTATAAACCGGCTTATATATTTCACATCTGATCGTAGACTGATCGCATTAACCTATTTATATCCATAGATCATTGATCCGTCAGCAACATAGGGTCAAGGGCTTCGTTCGGATCTTAACCAGATCTCGATTGTTGTTTAGGGCTTAACAGGCATTAGGGTTAGAAGTACCTATATAAGTAGTACATATCCTGTAAATTAGCCTTCGTTCTTGGAATTCTCATCGCTGTGATTCATTCTCTGCATGTGTGTCTATTGCTGCACCTTAGTCTGTTCCATGGTTTCGGCTTCACTTACTTCTCACTTTGAGTTGTTTGTGTTGGTCCTGATATAATTCCAAGAACCACCCCCTTTGTCTCTCGCATCTTCAAACTTATTGTTGTCATGCCAGACTCCTCTTCCTCATAGCGATTCTTTCGCATTCCACATCTAGGCTTCCACTGCCATTCAAGACACTCTCCCTTTCAATCCACCTAGCTGGTTGATACTTTATCCCACTAGCAAAGCACCCCAACATTTGTCAGCAACGTTATCGAGAAGAACCGTCACAAGTACCTGTCATATCAGGAGCCCCCGTGCGCTCGGGCAGTCCTATCGATCAGAAGAGTCCTCTCACATCCAGGAGCTCCGAGGCCAACAAGCAGTCCTACCAACAGATTATTACCGTTATTTGTCAAGATCATTCGTATATTGTCCTCCTCAGCATGAGAATAAACTGCTTCCACCATCATTCCATATCGCATGTCTCTGCACCCGAGGTTGCATTGAGTTTATTATGTACCCCTACAGTAACGACTATCAGAGCTGGAGACAAGGATTCCCACTCTCAAGAATGATCACAAAAGCTTGCCCGAAATTGGCGTTAAACTACTACCGTCCTCAGCACAACATTAAAAGGCCCAAGGACCCGAGCACATCAGTTAAACCACTCATCTAGGGAAGCACGCCGCGACCCTCAGCCCAGCCAGCTTAAACCAGCCATCCAATCCTCAGGATACACAGAGGCATAGAATACGAGCTCCACTAGATGGACTCCGGCATAGCACCGTAACAGCTTGAATACACGGTTGTCTGCCGTATTAAATAAGGATAAAGTTGCTTTGAGCATAGAGCACTAGCCCCTGTTCAGTGGTGCAGACCGACCATTGCGAATGGCCCACCTAGCGATAGTGGTGGCAGATTCACATGATTACCTGTGATGTCACGCCGATATACGCATCGTTACTGTGTAGTATGACACTGGGCCATACCCATCTACCCTAGTTGTCAGAACTCCCACTGACCAAAGCAAATTGCCATTATGAAGATTACGAGGAAAATATTACAAGACACCCTATTCCCGCATTCGGTCTAGACTCACTGAGAAATCTTAAAAGAGGACTCAGCAGAGAGACAAAGCATAACCCGACTACCCAGTCATGCCTGTCACTCATCGACAATGAGACGAATCCCACTCGACTCGTGTCCTCTGTTCCATGAAGTCCACGATATTTTATGAGTTACCACAGACGACTCACCGCCACCGTCATCACCCATCCTCCTGTTCATCGTATCAACGAGAACCCATGGTTGTCCCAAGTACAACGTTAAACCACTCCTCATCAAGTCCAAATCCGGAACAAACCCGCCGCTCCATAGATCCCAACAATATCCTATTACTGCCAGGGTATCACGAGAGAGAACTCAGAGGTCCAGGAGTACCTGGACAAGGAAACATATTCACGGATGATGTGATCGTACCCACCACTCGTCACCATCATTTCACCAACAAGCGCCACCATGATCCAGAGGTAGAAGAATACTTACAGAGAGGGAACGAAGAAATTTGTCAGGAGATACAAGAAGTCTACGACACGCTCCTTAGATTCTACACTTAGAGGATAGCACCGTTCATCCTACCTTTTAGTGCGTCTTTCTCCCCTCCACCTCTTCTTCAGATTATGGATCGTCGTATGTACCCATCTACTGTATCCGTGTACATCCCCGGCACGATGTAAAAAGGCCACAAGCCTCCTAAGCAAGAGGGTAAACTGCATATAGGATTCCTAGGCACAATGTAAAACTGCCCCAAGATCCCCTTCAATACCGTACCTCCCTATTCCACCTCTCAATAGATAGATCATCGCGGACGATGAGCTTTGAGAAGGAGGTAATAAGGCGAGCACGCCTTGTGAAGAAAAGTCACGATAGAGTGAAGCGAAAGAGTGCTCTTCTGAGCACTAGAGGTTGCATAATGCAATGAAGCACCTCGTGTGTGAGCTCAAAAAGCAAAGCTTTTTTCTCTCGCTTGCCGTTCAGTCGCCATTCCAGGAGTACCGGCTTTGAGAAGGAGGTAAAGCGGATTCTTACTGCCGATTTACAAGAAAAGAAATGAGAAAAACGAGAGCACCGTCACTGATTACACCGGTCCATCTCACTTTTATGACACACCAAGGAGAAAGCCTCCCAAGTAGGAGGTTAAACTGCTCACACCACCCAGAGAGGCTACACCGGTGCATGTGACTAAACTGTGCACCTGCACACTTTGTGCAAACCTAGTCTTATATCAGGGCAGAATTTACTCCGATTAATTCTATGGTTCAAGGAGAGTCAAAAGTTGTGACGAGGAAGATTCCGTCCAACCCGAGACACAAGATACTGACCTCCCCTGACATAAGCCTGTGAAACCATACCCCGTAGCAGCAGTCATTCATCTACCCCATCGCGGACTACCTAACATCAGTGGTTAATAAGTCTGGAGACTATCCGCATCACCCGAGTCGATTACCAGACTTTATAAATGGTTTACCGCACACACCCCCGTCCATCATAGGAAGCGAGACACCTAGGACACCCCTCACGCCTTCAGGACGATAACAGGTCCTTTATAAAACCGTCACACATTGGAGCACTTAGTCATCCAATCCCTCCTTCATACTGAGATATAGTTCAAGACCACTGTCGGACCCGAGACGCTCTGAGTGGCAAAGCATTATGAAGACAAGAACAGAAGTTCTACGATGAGTTAGGCTTCTCAGGAAAAAGCATGACATAAAGTATAGCCAAGAAACATGGAGTTGAATCTCCTAGATCAAAATCACAAGTCAGAGTTAGGACATCTCTGATAAAGCAAAGTCCACCCCCCTCTTATTTATTCCGTCGCCTCCAGAATACCATGTGACACCCCCATCATGAATCAGTAGATTGTGCCACTTCCATCTGGCCATTCTCAAATGATCATCATCATGACTCAAGAACTTGGTCACCACCATCCGGTTATTGTTCCTCGATCATACAAACCTTACGATATAATTCAGGCCACCAGCCACTGCGCGCCGGGTCCCTGTTTTATCATGTTTTACCATGACATCATCAGAAGCAGGTCTTCTCCCGCTTCGTCCACACTTCTGGACATTAATCTAAGAAGCCGTGCGATCAATCCCCACACCAGAAGTTTCATCAGATCATTTGATCAAACTTCAAACCCAGCTGTTCGGATCACATTCCCTTCGATCTGATAGAAGCTGTCCCCATTCCGATGTTAAAATAGAACCACGCTGCTCGAGGAACCGAGCACTCTCCATCTCCACTCAGTTTCAAACTCCGCCCCAATCCGTTGAATCGTTAAAACGATGTAATTCCAGAGTCACCCTTGGAATCGACGTGGATGTCAAAGCTTGAGAAGGAGGTAATAATGAGCATAGGGATAGTGAAGCAAATCCACGAGTGAATCACGAACGTTAGAGAGCTGCTTTGAAGAAGCGAGATTCACGAGCTCAAAAAGCGTCAGCTTTTTTCGCTCCGGTCGTCAATGACATCGCAAGCATCACCGCTACATTGACTCCCTTGCCTTGTTCTCGCTCCTCGCTCAAAACAAGTTGGTTCTACGTAACCCATAGTAATCAAGTAAAATCCACCCACAACACAAGCTCTCCCGTTACCGCTTGTTGTTGGTTGTTGTTTGGCTTGATATTTAGCTGATAACTTCCATCACAATTCTCCAGGTTCCCATGATAAAGAATTCTCACTCATCCAGAGTATTCACCTTGAGAAGGAGGTAATGTCAGAACCATGATTTTTCAATGTCTATATTATGATACTCACGCCCCTTATCTTAAACCCATTTCCTTAATTCACTGCTTACTTTAGCATTTCCGTCACCATTTCACTAATTTGGGTCTAGGCTACCCTCATTTGCTCATTCCATTCCATCTATGTCAAGGTCCAGCCTATTGACACAATCTCTGACATCACTCCATATTTATTACATCATTCCATTCTATTTATCAGCCGCTTATAAACTGGCTTATATATTTCACATCTGATTGTAGACCGATCGCATTAACCTATTTATATCCATAGATCGTTGATCCGTCAGCAACACCAGGTCAAGGGCTTCGTTCGGATCTTAACCAGATCTCGATTGTTGTTTAGGGCTTAACAGGCATTAGGGTTAGAAGTACCTATATAAGTAGTACATATCCTGTAAATTAGCCTTCGTTCTTGGAATTCTCATCGCTGTGGTTCATTCTCTGCATGTGTGCCTATTGCCACACCTTAGTCTGTTCCATGGTTTCAGCTTCACTTACTTCTCACTTTGAGTTGTTTGTGTTGGTCCTGATAGTGGGTAAACTCGGTTTTGGAGCTTCGATAGCCAGCACAGGTGCTGGTGGTGCAGGAAGGCTCTTGGGCCCCCCCTCCCATCATATTGATTTGTGCACAACTTTCCAGGCCAGTCGGGCTTGGATGGGTGGGCTGTTGTCAATGGGCGGAGGCGATGCTGCCACTGGAGGTGGGGGAGGTGGTTCCTGGGACTACATGTCACATGGAAGCTGGATCAAGCACCATTCATCATTCGTTATCAAATGGACGAACGAGGGGACAGCACGGGAACGATATAACGCATGGGAGGGACGAATCGTTGTGAACAAAGCAATGCAGGGGGCGACAGCTGACGATGGCAACTCACCAGTGTCCAATTGGGGGAATATTCACCTCCTGCACCATGTTAGCTTGCCCACCTCCACAAGGAGAATGCACACTTCGCTCGGTGGAAAGGAGCCAGCAAGGAAGAAAGTGGTGAATCTGGAGAAGTGTATGAATTCAGGTCAGAACGCACCTAAATACACACACAAGGGCAAGCTGCCGAGCACACGCTGAAAACTTCGCGTGCTAATATGTGTCAGCTTTGGAAATTGACATGTATTGATAGGGCATGCCCCACCCACAGACTTACACTCTATTTCCACCGTGTTTCTCACCGTCTCAGGAAAATGTGAGCTGTATTGCCTTTGGGCTCAATAAAAGCCGGCTTCTGACTCCTGCATGAGGTGCAATCACTATCCTGAGACCTGGCTCAGCATCAGACCAGATATGCCATCGCAAGCTGTAAATCAGTGGAAACCGACACGTGCAGTATTTCCTTGGATCACATCCCTGACACTAACATTTGCTCAATGATATAGCACCACTGGAGGAGCTTGAGCCGCATATTCGGCAACTTTGGAAGGCTCGTCTCCCCGACAAGAAGATGCTTGAAGAGCTGCATAAACATATGGACACGACACAGTACGGACTAGGGTAAGCACATCCCCAACTACACACTCATCGCTTACCTTTAATACCTGGACCTTTACAGAAAGACAAAGCTGCGTGCAATCTACAAGCAATTGGAGTTGCAGTGAGCTCGCCAGCAAAGACACACTGTCGAGTCCATCCGCCCAGCAATGATAGAATTGCGTGCTATGTTTCCTGCTGTGGGTGCATGAGAAATGGTCAGTTTACTTTTTCATGAGCGAAACCTTTGTGTACCCAGGTGAGCACAGCACATTGAGTTCACATAGATACTAAGGGCTGCTTTACAGAAGCGTGGTGCGCGAGTACTTTGCCATTCATGAGCCTGAGCTCGTGCATCAATGGAAGGCCAACCGGCTTCAATGACGGCGGTTCTGGGCAGCCAGTGTCAACGATATATGGGCCATTGACCAACATGATAAGTGGCTGTGCTTCGGGCTTGCACTCCATACTGGGATCAAGCCATTTTCAGGACGCATTTTATGGATGAAAATTTGGCACTCTAATCGAAACCCGCAGCTAATTCTTTCATACTACCTTGAGACTGTGTGCAACTTGGGCTGTAAGACTTCATCTCATATTCAATATTCTATTCATGTTAGCGTTTTCTTAGTTATTCCTCTGGTGACACAGAGCGACCTGGGTACAGAGAACTTCGGCATTGCGAATGCCCAGACTTTGCTTCGTCAAACACTTGATCCTGACCTCAAGGGTTACATTCAACACCGCTGGATGTGCCAGAAGAAGAATGTAATGCCGGAGATTGCCTGGTCTCAGCTTCGCCGTTGCTTTACTCCTGGTTTCGAGTCCCTTCTTGACCAAGGTGTGGAAGTGGGCTTGTACGACACGGACAACACATTGCAACGGTACCTTATCATTTGTCATCGCTGTCCTATACTAATGTTATTGGCAGAACAATATTCCATTGGTTATTCATTCCATGGTTACAGCAAGAACTTGATGTGTATGTCGATCGTGTCAATAACTCACGCAAGCATCATGACCGTAACAAGGTTCGTAAGGCCAAGACCGTAATATTTTCACTTACCTAGGAGTGTGTTCAGGTACTACCACACGGTATCCCATTACTTGTACATACATCTCCCGAGGATTATGGAGTGTTTGACTTCAAGGTAAGTTTCCATCACACTAAATGGATGCTTACATATGTTTCGCAGGTGACAGTCACTTCCGAACTCATGGATCACATTTCTCAGTTGTACATCACCCCCACGAACCAGGTCTTTGAGCTGGCTCCTCAAGCACTCAATACTTTTATTGGTGAATTTTACAACCATTTAGGTCGTCCTGTACTGTCACGTACCTCTGTGTGGCACATTTACTCTCAGCTTGTAGCTGTTATCCAAGATTGCACGACAGTGCCACCTCTTCTCGCCACTCTCGGTGCTGGACCCACTAATGACACAGACCAAGACAATCCTGTTCTTTTACCTGACCATCAAGATCTCCCCTACCACGAGACGAAGGATGGATACTACATGGGCAGTGTAGGGGGGGGCATGGGTCTCCATAAGTGTGTTACTTTATCTAATGACAGTCGCTCACACATGTACTAGAGGACAAACATATCAAAGCGCTTGACGGATTGGCAGAAGAGGATGAGCCAGACACTGGTACTTCTAGTGCCAGTAGGATAGATACCACAGCCACTATCCTCATTAACACTTTCTCAGATGAGAAGCCCGACATGGATGATGGGATCGATATCAAGTGGTAATACACCTCCCTCCATATATGTATATAGCTGGTATCAGTCTGATTTCTGATTGCATCATCAACTTAGGGTGTATGAGGTCCTGTGAGAAATTTGCCTATACATGGTAGGTCTTGGCAGAGTCATGTGAGCACGATAGTCCGGCTTTCCATAATGGTGGGTTCGAATAAGCCTTTGTGAGTGAGGAAGGCAGCCTTCCAGCAGTCGGATTCTTTGATCCTGACATTGTTGTACCCCTATCAGACATTGAACTTGGTAAATACCTTGGTGCCTTGGAGCCGTTTGACAAGGTTGGAGATAAGGGGAAGGGGGTAGGTATCTCAAACTGTGTGTTCATTGAGGTATCAGTAGTCCTGACAAGGGCATAATTTTCTGTTCTTTTCTTAACAAAGAAGAAAGGGGACGACTGAGGGGATTTTGAGGGGCGAATCGTTCCTGCACAAAGGTTTTCTTTGAGGAAATCTTTGGTGGCTTTCTTTTTGGCTTTGGTAAGGGGGTAGAGCTTTGCTGAACGTGGTTTAAATGTTTCATTGAGCTCAATGGGGTGGTCATAAGGACAAGAGGGAGGGAGGTGGTCGGCAGACTCTTTAGGTTAGGATAATATATGCCAAGTAGGTCTAAGCTGGGATACATGGGAGCAACTTGGGATTTATATATAATGATGAGGGAAGCTGAGTAATCATATGGAAACACAAAGAATAGGAAAGAACAAATGGCTGACTGATCATTGAGTCAGCGAACCAATAGTGAAATGACCTTGGTTGGTAAGCAAGGAACATTCTGGAAAACGGAAGAATAGATGAGCACATGGTGGAGGGAAACACAAGCTTAGTGTAATGAGAACTAAGCAAGGAGAAATGAGTCCAAAAGGAAAAGAAAGAAAATGGAACAAATTGTAACAAGGAGAATAAACGAGCATGTGGTGAAAAGGACTACAAGCTTAGCATAACAGGAGCTAAGTGAGAAGGAATAAGTCCAATGACAGAATGAAAGAAATAAAGTGTACACATAAATCATAATACTACCCCCAGTTTAGGGTGTTGAGTCCATGACAAATACTAGAAATCACTATACGAGGGGCCTGGAGAGCCCATGATATTGCCCCACCTGACTTCATCAATAACATCCTTGATGTCAGCTGACTGGGGAGAGGTTGCACAAGGTGCAGGGACCAGGATGGGACATTGTGTGTTCCTACAGTGGCATAGGTTATGGCAGGATGTTTGGGTGGAAGGCGGTGACAGTGGCAATGGTGGGGATCAGCAAGAGTGATGGGAGGAAAAAGAAGACAAAGACAAAGGCGGCAGGGGTGACTGACAGATATAGACCATAATCCATTTGGGGCATTAATATTGAAGGTTCCTGGGCTTTTGGTATTTATAGATAGGGCAAATGTAGTGATTGCAGTTAGCCTTCCAATATCCGAGACAGTGGAAACAGTAGCAGGTTTCGGGGTATAGTGGGTGCTCCTTTGGGAGGGGAAAAAGTTCATATTTTCAAAACTCCAGACCCTCCCAAGGGCTTCTCCTGTTGGGACTGGTGGTAATGATTTTGTCAGGGTCCATTTGCATCCTGTTGCAAGGGGTGAACAGGACATATTCTCCCTGTTCTTCTCTCCTGGCTCATAGGGCTAAGTAGGCGATGTCAGCAATATATCTGTCTAGTTCTTGAAGTCAATCTCCTAAGTCTAACTGGTAGGCCAGCCCTCCCAGGGCAGACATCCTGAGGTCCCTAATGGAAAATAACATGGTCCTCTGCATGGTGAACTCCAGCATGCAAAGGTTCTCAGCAATTGCAGAGATCTGTGCTAGCTGTCAGTAGGCTTGGACAAGATATAAGAGAGGGGAACCTGGTTGGAGAAACCTATCAATAGGTAGAGTGAGACAAGGGTTCATAAGGTGAACTCAGAGGATTAGTTGGTATTCTTCATCTGGGTAACCTTGTTGGAAGCAGTGAGCATGAAACTGTCAAGCCTGGTTCCTCCGGACCCAAGTCCGAATGGAGTTCCAAAGGTTAGTACATGAAGTTCATAAGGAGGACGAATGGAGTTCGGAGTGGCAAGGGGGTACCTAGGAGGATGTTGGCGCAGGACTTATGTGTCGCACCCTTGCCTAGGCTTGGTCCTTGTATTTCGTAGGAGAGAGGGGAAGGGAAGAGAGTCGGACGGGAGACAGGAGGTGACTGGTTTGATATTCATACTAAGGTACAGAAGCGGAGTACAGGAAGCTTATATACTGAAGTCCGGTCCGGAGTTCAGACGGAGGAATGGAGGGTCGTATGGTAAGGTACGTCGGGTAAGAGGGAAACATATGGAGATGGGAGGCATATGTAGTGAAAGCATGTGGTGTGGTGAAGGGTCGAAGGGATGATACTAAGGGTTGTAACTAAAGAATGGAGGGTCGAAGGTATAAAGGGAATACTAAATAAGGAAAGCAAGGAAGTCCGATATTCGGAGAACAGAGTCCGGTATAAAGAAACGAAGTCTGGACTACAGAGGACAGAGAAAGAGTAAAAGGTCTGGAGGTCCAGAGATTGGAGTGGATATGACAGTGCCCCCTTAAGGCTGAGCCCTCAAGGCTGGCTAAGTTCGGACTGGAGAAAAGACCGAGTGGAGGTCATGTGACGTCTGCGAGTCGGAGTTCGAAACGTCGATAGGTCGCATCTTGCTTAAGTTGGTCTTGTCTTCTAACCGCAACCGCTAATTGTGCCACTACCCCCCTTCACCATGCCCGCTACCAATCCCCTCAACAACCAAATCGCGGCCCTCGCGGCCCAGCTGCAGGAGATGCAGCGAAGGCGTGAGGAGGAGAAGGCCGAGGAAGAACATTGTGCCCGGGAAGAGGTGGAACGGACCGCACGCAAAGAACGCGATCATGAAGAGCAGGCCAGGCAGGCCGAACATGAGCGCAACGAACAGAGGAAGGCGGAGGAGGAACGCGCCAAAGCTATCCGGGAGGAACGTCTCTGGAGGGTGCGTCAGGAACAGGAGGAGACCTGGAGCAAGGAGAAGGGGAAGGGGAAGGTGACGGGGCGCAACCAGGTGCGTGGCCTGTTCATCGGGT
>JBBPKS010000095.1:0-23184 GCA_038089355.1 Pulveroboletus ridleyi | reverse complement strand
GGCACTTGTAGCTCCCCTGCCAGGGTTACAGGCTTTCTCTCTTTGCCGGCTAGCCTCGTTATCGGCTGTTTGGTTTGGTTGTTTCTTCCGGCCGAAGGGTTTTCCCGTCCCCTTCGATGACTGCTCGACGCAGTCATAACAGTTACTCTACAGCAGCTAAACAAGCCCCTACCATTTGATTTACTTGCTGAGGTCTGATGCTTTGAGGCATTGCAACACAATATGTGCTTATAGCATGGTCTATGCTCTGGAAATAAAGTCACAGTTCCAGATCCTGAGACCAAATGGGGTGGAATAAAAAGTATGAAAATGAAACCTGACAATGCCAGTGACTTGACTTTGGAAAGTAAGAGGAAGCATAAGCAAATGTTGGACTTTAGAATATATTCTGAGGTGATTAATCAAAATGATGACTGTGGCAGCCTTCAATCAGATATTCCTTGGAAATGTATAAAAATTTTCAATATAGTGCCATCTGTCCATGAAGTTCCAAGTCTGATCTCAATCAAGCCTACCCAGGAATCATTCTTATTGCCACTGTCAGCAGGTTATAGGTGGTCTTCCATGAATTGGTCATATACTTATAATAGTGTTCATGTCACTTTTTATGTCTATCAGGATAATGCTGTTGCCATAAGGACATAGTGGGAAATTACCAGCAATAATGCCAAGGTTCTTTCACAAATGTATAATTATATATTGCTAAATGAATCAAGCTTATACTCTTCAGAATTGTTTGATATTCCTCATAATGAATTCCATGACATGCTGTCCACTCAGGATTCACAATCTTTTCCTTGCATGGGCCATGTTGGTGTGAGTGTTATGGACATACTTAAAAACCTTTTCCTCTGTTCTTGCTGTGCCATATCTACACGTGTTTTATGTTCTAATGAGCTGTGTACTATCAATAGTAGCATTGTTTCACAGAATGATACAGAGGATGTACTTCCTTGTGATTGTATGTCTTTAAATTGGAATGGTGCCATGAATACTGATCCCCAACAAGCTACTTTACAGAATTGGTTGGATCAATGGGCACTCAGATATAGAACACATAATGGGGCATCATCACATCACAAATAGTCATGTTCATTATGTGAGGGCTTTAAATCTGTTACGATTTACACTTACATTCCTGTTTTTCCTTTTCTTTTGTTGGACTTATCTCTCCTTGTTTAGTTCTCATCATACTAAACTTGTAATTCCCTCTTCCATGTGCTTGATTACTCTTCTTATTTCCAGAACATTCTTTGATTACTCATTGCTTGCCTTTTGCTATTGGCTTGCTGACTCAATAATCAGTCAGCCAATTATTCCTTTATATTCTTTCAGTTTCTATACAATTACTCAGTAGCCCTTTGCTCTTGTATATAAACTCCCAAGTAGTACCTATGTCTCCTAGCTTAGACCTACTTGGCTTGTATCTTCACTCTACACCTGAGTGAGTGCTTTAGCTCTTGCCTGCATCCCATCTTGATCACAAGGGATAGTCCTTGGTCCACCCATATCACTAGGAAGTCCATTGTCTGGTAGTACCAGAACAAATCCTTGACCTTACTGTTTGCAAGGTACCCCCTTGTCTCAGTATCTTAGGACCTTTGCCAGATTCACGTTTGACCCTTCGGGATTAAGTGTAATAGTATCTGATCTTGTTTACATAAATGTGCCCCCTAGCATTCTTTTTTTCTAATTACTTCCCTCAAGCCAATCCTCCTGAATAAATTCATCTCCTTCCCAACAATATTGGTGATAAAGCATACTATGTGCTAAAAGCAGTTATCTATTTAGGGAGATATCATTTTGCAGTTCACATATATTCAATGGGTTACTCAGGAATTATGATGGTTGTATCAATGATGGCAAACCTTATTTAGAGTTAGCAGCAAAGTATATTGAATCAGTTCTTAATGATATCTGCATCTATGCTTTTAAATGATAGTGACTTTACTTTGATCCCCTCAGAGAGTCTGGTATAGTAAGTTGGTGCTTCAACCATGAGTTACATTGATGTCAACAGGTTGCAAGGTTTATTTTCATTATAGGTCCACTGAGTCATATAAGCCAATCAAGACCTCCTATCATATCCAACTTTCATGCTCTTACTTTTCTGTCAGCTTTCCCTTACTTGTATTCCATCTATGTCTGCTACTACTCCTTCACAGTCTTTGCCTACTACCCTTCCTATCTCACTGACCTTGTTCTCCTGTCAAGGAGAATAATCTAGCTTCAGGTGCTGCTATATATTCCCCACTTTTTGCCTCACTGCTTCATGTCATAACTGATCCAATTACTATTACATAGAATATGAATGAATCTATTCCCATGCAAAACAATCCTCACCCAATGCACTCCCTGATAAATGACATGGCTGACTACTAGGTCAATGCTGGAGGAGAACTGTTCACTTTCAAATTCCATATTGGATCATACTTCAATCTCCTTACTAACAGAGTATGTGTTTATTTGATCCCAAAGGATTATCTCACTGAATTCAATACCAGCATGACATTGCCACTTTGCAAAATACCAGGGCTCAATTCAAGCTTATTGTCCTTGAGGAGTCAGATTCTGAGTGTCCAGAGGATGCCATCACATGTTCTTCTGTCATATTTGACACCATTTGCACTTTACTCAACAAGGTGGAGTCTGCAATTCAAATGGTAAGTTTTTAAATATTTATATTGCTTGATCTTTACAGCTGATTCCATTTTTCTAGTGAACACAACAAATAAGCCTGTTGTGCCTCTTTGGTGTATGTAAAAACCACCAAATAATGACCACTACACCTTTCTTGTAACTACAGAACAGCTGTTCCAGAAGCTTTCCAGTGCAAACAGAGCCATTGGCTCTAAGGATGTCCCATGCAGATATTGGTGCATATTAAAGCAGGTAATTCATATTAAATATCATTGTAACAGGGAATAGTGGACCTTTGAGTCTGAGTAAGCAGGTTAACATTAACCAATGAATGATACTGAAGCTTGCTTTAGGTAAAGTATGAGCTGTGATGGATACCATTGGCATGCTGACAGGCACTGCAAGAGGACCCATGATGGATGCTATAGAAGGAGCTGCTTCAGCTGAGGACACACCCTTTATATATAATGGACTACTGCACACAGACCATGCTGTGCTTACAGAGTGAGTATGATAAGGTATGAATAATTACTGTAAATGGTAAGTTACATCCCATGGATGTGGAAGTGGTCTGTGATATAGAAGAGTAGTGACAGAGATTAAAAGGGAGTGTTGACCATAAGGCATGATGTCATATATATGTATTGTATATGCTGACCTAATTATTTTTTATCATCCCCTTTCTTTTCTGATCATGTGACCAGATCATGTGCCCATGGTCTAGACCTATGACATCAATGCTACCCCCCTTCTAGGACTCATATTCCAGGTGAGTCGCTATGATGGGAGCTCCACTGAAGGGACTGAAGTTGGAAAAGAGGGAGTTGAAGGCAGCAAGGAAGAGACTGTGAAGCAGGCAAGGAGCAGAGGGATTGGAATGGTGGAAGGAATCAACTTTTTCAGGAGCATTCTGCAAGTTGGTGGCAGGTTTTCACATGTCATCCATTTTCTTGTAGCTCTTCCAGTGGATGCAGTGTTCCAACTTCTCTTGTTTCAAGCGAGATCTGACAATATGATTGACCTCAAATTTCTTATGACCATCTTTGTTAACCTCAACCACATCAGGGTGAGAGATTGGCTGCCCATTTAGGGGAGTGTGATATGGTTTAACCCAGGAGGTGTTTATAACTAGGTGGAAGTGCACATTCTTCAGGAAATGCAGTTTAACTGCATTTAGTATCAACTGAATAACATCATAAGGTCTAATCCAGCATTGGGTGAGCTTCTTAGCTGTGTACAGTAATTTCAAATTTTCTGTATTGAGCCACACCTTGATATGTATTGCATGGGATTTTCTTCATCAGAGCACTCAATCATCTTTTGCCAAGATGCTTCTAGAGCCTCCTGTATTTCAGTGTGGGACTTCCCAGTGCAATGGGCAAACATGACAGCCAAGGAGGAGGAGCTAGCTTCAAATCCTAAGCAGGGGAAATAGATCCATGTGATCTCAAATGGAATTGATCTGTGAGAGAAGGAGAGTGAGAAATTATGCTGAAATTGGGCAAGTTTAATCCAGTCAGCCCAATCTTCCTGCTTCTTTGCAACATAGGTGTGGAGGTACTGTATCATTTCCCTATTGATACACTTGATTTACCCATCTGTTTGGGGATGATAGGCAGTTGAGATCTTTTGAGAGATTCCAAGAAGTTTACACAACTTGGTTGTGAACTCTGAGATAAATTGTGGGCCCTGGTCTGATATAATGGTGGAGGGGAGGCCATGGATACACCATATAGCATCCCTGAAGAGTTTGGCAAGATCCATCAAGGAGATCACCTTTTTACAGGGTTCATAAATAACTTCTTTACTGAATTGATCTATGATATTGCAAATGGCATCAAAGCCTTGACTTTTCAGGAGTTTAGTAATGAAATCTACAGATAGGTCTTCCCAGGGTTGCTTGGATATGGGAAGGGGCTATATAGACTGCTTTGGTGCTGTTTGTGATCCCTTTATGAGGGCACCTGTGTAGCAGTGATTTATGTAATTTGTAATGTCCTTATGCATTCCAGGCCAGCTGAATGCATAGCATATTCTATCATAAGTGCAGTGTTATGAATTTTGAGACATTGCACTGCTGGCTTTCGCCTTACAGGCTTCTATGAGCCTGGCAAGGAAAAAATGGGAGAATATGCTCACACTCACTCAATTACCCAAGGTTATTAGTCAAGGATAACAGGTAGTCAAAGCTGGGGATGCCAGCTGAGACACCTGAGTTTATACAGTACATGGAGATATGCATGGACCATTGGGTCCATGGGATAAACTACTATACATGGTAAGTCTAATGTATATGCTCGTGAGAGAGTTCTGTGATGTGAAAGCAAGGTAATGGGAATTAAAAGGGTATGTTTACCATGAGACATGATATCATGGTCCGGGCCCTGTCATGTGACCAATTATGTGACAGATGAAGTAAGCAAAAGGAAAGGGGTTTGAAGATGATTTGTAACATTACCCCCCTTTGCTATGACTCAAGTTCCAGACAAGTTATCACAAATGGAATACTAGCTTCAGGACCATAGATAACAAAGAGACAATCCATCTCCATCAAGGAAAGGCCATGCAGGGGGCAAGGAGCAGAGGGCAAAGCATGATGGAAGGCATCCACCACATCATGTGCATTGTTAAGATGGGAAGCCAGTTCCCATGTGTCATTGGTGTCCTCATAGCTCTTTTAGTGGATCTAGTATTCCAGTTTCCCACATTTCAAGCAGAAGGCAACAACCACCTCAACCTCGTATTCAGGATGCCCTTCCTCTGAGACCTCAATCACATCTGGATGAGAGATCAGCTGCCCAGGCAGCAGGGATAGGTAGGGCTTCATCTTTGATATGTTCACTATTGGGTGAATCTTGAAAGATGTGAGAAGATGCAGTTCTACTGCATTTGGAAGGATCTGGATGACTTTGTACAGCCCAAGCCATTACTGTGTTAACTTATGGGCAGTGTATGGCAAATTTAAGTTGTCTGTACTGAGCCAAACTTGGTCACTGAATACATACATAACTTGGGGTATTGAACTGGGCAGACTCCTAATTATGGATTATTCATTTCTGGGTGCATTCTAGCGCTACCTGTATGTTCTTGGGAGCACAGTCAGTGGCCTTGTGGAAGCTGCGGCACAGGACCACTCACAGATAGTCGTGTCCACTGCTCAGTGGGAATGATCCCACAAAATCCATGGTGATGGGGCCCCAGGGCCTCCCGGGCACAGGCAAACTGTGTAGCAGGCCCTGAGGCTGTTGATTGTTGGTCTTTGTGACCTGGCATA
This sequence comes from Pulveroboletus ridleyi, assembly GCA_038089355.1. Lineage (NCBI taxonomy): Eukaryota > Fungi > Basidiomycota > Agaricomycetes > Boletales > Boletaceae > Pulveroboletus > Pulveroboletus ridleyi. The sequence continues at coordinate 17,270 of JBBPKS010000095.1, read as the reverse complement.
TAGGACAGGTTTGACAGAACTGATCTACTTCATGGCCAAGTCCTGGCCACCAATACCATCTGCAGATATAATCTGTGGTTCTCTGGGACCCGAAGTGCCCCAGCATCTTGTGTGCCTGGTTAATGACCAGGGCGGTGACTATGTCACCCTTGTACTTAGTATGCGGGAGGCATAGTACCACCTCCTCACCATGATTTCTTGTGTAGAGGAGACCCTCCCATGTAAGGAACTGTAGGTGATGCCCCACCTGGGATATGACCTTTGAGAAGAGGGTGTCATCCCAGTATCCCATACGGATAGTGTTCAAGAAATCAGGCACAGTCCTGTACGAGATGGGTGGGGCCCTGGAGGCCTCAGTGGATTCAAGAATTGACAGATCCTCCTCTGCACTAGTGTGAGGGGTGTCCTTGACTCTCCTTTCCACAGCTGAAGTCATTTCTTGGGCTTCTACCAGGCGATTCTCCCACTTTTCCTTCAGATGCAAGCTCTGTCATGGTATTTCACTGATAGCAGCAAGCTTCAGCTCCTGCCATCAGTTGAGGGGAAAATCATCCCCCTCTGGATCTAACCAGGTGTTGGCACTTGCCCAGTCCATTTCTTCATCGGAGGCTGTATTGCCCCCTTCACTCTCATAGTAGTGAGACAGGCAGTCTGCTATGAGGTTCTCAGAACCCTTTGCATAGATGATGGTAGCATCGAATCATGACAGGTAGTCAAGCCATCTGACTTGCCTACCAGACAGCTTACACTGCATCTTGAGGTAGCTGAGTGCCTCATGATCAGTTATGATCGTGAATTTGAAGCAGAGGAGTTTGTCCTCCCATTTGAGGAGTCCCTCAATGATTATGAGAATTTCCTGCTCATAAGTTTGATAGTTTTGCTAAGCATCACTCAGCTTCTTCGACATGAAGCCAGTGAGCCTGCATGTCTTCCAATCGGGCCCTTGCCCATATAGTGCTCCCACCCCATATAGGGATGCGTTGCACATGAGCCATATAGGCTCATCCTTCCTTGGGTCAATTGGCCTGTGGATAGGGAATTTGCATGCCAGATCTTTGATGATCTGGAAACACCGGCCATGGATTTCCCTCCACTGAAACGGATGTCCGTTCCATTGAATCCCAGTCAGTGGTATGGTATATGCCAATACATCTGGCATGAACTGTGCCAGGTACTCTACCAGCCCAATGAACCGTTGGATCTTGTTTAATGAACGAGGGGTTCTCTAGTTTCAGATGCAGGATATCTTGTCCTTATTGGCATGTATGCCCTTCTGATCAATTAAGTGACCAAGGCAATCCAGCCTCTTGGCGTATAGGTCGCATTTCTCCTCTTCAAGGTAGAAGTTAGTCTTTGCCAGTGTCTCAAACACAATTTGGAGGTGCTGTTCATGGTCCTCCAATGTGTCACTATAGACAAATATATTATCCAGATAGATGTATATGAAACGTCTGATGTGATCTTGAAAGATCACTGTCATTAGATATTGAAACATCATGGGGGCATTGCAGTCCCCCTGTTGCATGACCTGGCTTATGAAGGTCCCATATATGGTGGAGAAGGCCGTCTTCCAGATGTCCTCTGGCTCCACCTGGACCTGTTCATATGTGTTGGACAGATCAATCTTTGAGCAATATTTTGCTCGTGTCACACCCATTTGGATCTGGTTCTAATCCAGAAAGGGCATCATGTCCTTCACCATGTTATCATTCCTCTTGCAGCAGTCTATGACTGTCCGCAATTTTCTGTTTTTCTTCGGGATACATAGCATCGGAGTGGCCTGTGGGACACTTTTCATTACCCACCAGCCCACAGTGGTGTAAAGTCAGATTTTATCCAATAGTTGCTGCTTCAGAGCATCTGCACAGCACAGAAGGTGGTAAGCGTATTGCTTACTTTCGTTGATGAGTGGGATTCAGTGGTTCACCTCCTGCAGTGGGAGGAGTGCTTGTTTCACTCCTCCCAGTCAACTTTTGTATTTCTGGAACCATTGGTTCTGTAGGTGGGGTATATCCTCCTCATATAATCTCATGACTGCAAGCTGCAGTTGTTTTTCATTCATATTTTTTAATTTTGTAATTTTCATATTACTCCCCCTCCCCTCCTTTGAGCCCTCATGAGGTGTTGACACTGTCATAGGGTGCAAAAGTCAGTGGGAGATTGGGGTGGTGCTGGGGCAATGGATGCCCCTAGCACTGGATGAGGATTCATTCAGAAGGGGGATGGTAGTGCCCCCCACAATCCATGAGTTAGATATGAAGTTGACAATGGCACAGTGTTGTCATAGGAAGGGTATCCCCAGGATACAATCATAGCAATTGATATTGGCTACATCAAAATACATGCAGGTGGTAAATTCACCAATGACAACAGAAGAATCACCTCCATGGGTGATCTTCAAGCAGCTGCCTATGCAGCCCAGTTGCAGCATGAGCTGTTATGTAAGGGGGTATACCTCCATCTGGGTGACCTTTGCAAATGCAGGGCTCATGAAATTGCCAGTACTACCGATATCAATCATTGTGTAGGCCAGACACCTATTGAGGGTGATCTGGACCATTGCACATGTGCGCAGTGCCAGTGTGATCACTGGTCGCATACCAGGGTTATCCCCAGGATACAATTGTGTATACATTGCATACCTGAAGGAACGGGGGTTAACTTCCCCTATCACACTCTGGTATGCTATATCGAGTGCAGCCAACTGCACCTGCATGGTCTGTCCCATGGGATGACCATTGACCCATGTGTGGTCTTGACCACTAGGTCATCCAGATACATCCTGATCCAGAGTGGGGATCGCTATTGGCGATCTCCATCACCATGCACCACACAGACTGGTCATTGTCCAGTGGGTCATGCATGGCACCCAAGTAGGCAATGGGTTTGTTGTCTTCTTGGATGTCTGAGCACTCCAAATATAGCTTGAAGCAGTCATCAACTGCTTGGCCTTCATCAGCGGGGTTGTCATTGACCCCCTCAGTAGCCTCTGCTACATATTCAGGGTTGACAGAGGCTGCTACCGCATCATTGAGTGCAATATTAACATTATCAGTCAGGGGTTTATCCTTCTCGTCCTCTTGTATGTCTACAGCGTACAGTCATGGTTTTCCCACTGGTGGTAGGTCTCTCCGTGATTGATCGCACTGGTTGGCCATATGGCCTTCCTTATCACAATGGAAGCAGGTAATACCCTGCATTTTCCCCTTATCCAGCAGTTGATACCACCTGTTACGAACACGGTAACGTCACACCACCGGCCTCGGCTTCACAGGCTATTACCAAGCCTGGCGAGGTAAGAGGAAACAGAAAGTGGGCTCATGTGCACTAATCACCTGTAAGGTAGCAGGAAGACAAGTGGTCAAAGCTGGGGATGCCAGCTGAGACCCTTGGGTTTATATAGTACAGGGAATACGCACGGACCATAGGGTTCATGGGATGAACTACTATACATGGATAGACTAAAGTATACGATTGTGAGATAGTTCCCACCAGGGTCAACGGAGATTAAAGGGGCATGCCAGCCATGAGGCATGACGTCATATGATGTCATGGTCTGGGCCCTGGTCATGTGACAGGTCACGTAACCATTTGCCTATTTTGCACTAAATGCAATGTCCTGTGAGAACCACTAACCCTAACCCTATTATGTAAGTGTACCAAATATAGTACTAGCCCTTGGCTATCTACTGATGCAAGAATCAAGGGATTTGGATAAGATCTGATGAAATGGCAGCTATGTCAAAATCATGACTCATTTGGACAGTTTTTTGACTTTATGTTGGAACTATATATATTGGATCCTGGAATGTCATGATATGACTTGACAAATCTTTTATCTTAGAGTCTTACTCATATTACATTCTATTTAATTCCATATTGGCAGTAAACCTTTACTAAACACAATTATATTTATCAATTTTCTATTAATGGCCTATCTTCTCATATAAGGTTCCTAGACCCTTAAAGCTCAATTGTGGTATTTAAAAGCAATGGTTAATCCATTTTCTAATAGTTACTAGAAAGTATAGACTTTTATTTGTTTATTACATCCCATAATAGAGTATTCTGATGGCACTTATCACTGTTTGAGGGAAGCAAAGAGTATATATGAAGGAAATAATGAATTATATGGCTTGAATTATGTTTTTGGCCTTACTAACAATGATTTTCTAAATAATAGCTCTCTTATTAGTAAAAGTAATTGGTTTCTATGATACCAGTGCTTTACTGAGTAGACATTCTAATGTACCAAGACTACTATGGACCTCCATAGGTCAGGTTAAAAAGCAATTTTCCTAGAGAAAGGATCAGGGAAGGTGAAAAATATTATATTTTTTCCCTAGAAAATAGAAATAAGTTTAATAGTAAAAGTGAGCAAATAAATATAGAATAGTGGATATTAGGACATTCCAGGATCCAATATATATAGTTCCAACATAAAGTCAAAAAACTGTCCAAATGAGTCATGATTTTGACATAGCTGCCATTTCATTAGATCTTATCCAAATCCCTTGATTCTTGCATCAGTAGATAGCCAAGGGTTAGTACTATATTTGGTACACTTACATAATAGGGTTAGGGTTAGTGGTTCTCACAGGACATTGCATTTAGTGCAAAATAGGCAAATATCTGGTCAGTTTTTTGAGCCACTGTATTTGATAGGGTATTTTCATTTACTAACAACCCCTTGGTGGTTTATCACATTGATCATCTGGATGAATGAGAGTATAATGGTACTATTTGCAGTGTGCAACATTTTTCCAGGGCATAAAATGAATCCCAAGGGGAAGGGCTCTTGGCTCAAGCAGATATTACGAACCACTTCAGACCCCTTTCCTTCTTCAGTCACATGACTGGTCACATGACTTGGGTCCAGACCATGACATCATATGACGTCATGCCTCATGGCTGGCATGCCCCTTTAATCTCCGTTAACCCTGGTAGGAACTCTCTCACGATCGTGTACTATAGCTAGCCATGTATAGTAGAAGTCCTCATAATGCATGATGTTACCATGCATAATTCTTATCATGCATCACATTTCAACACTTCCCATGTCTGTTAGCAGAAGAATTACATATTACATATTTCATCATTATTTGGGTCTTAATATGCACTTTGAGCAGGTTCTGGTGCAGGCAGGGCATGCTATTTCCTTAAGTGTACTAGTGCTAGCTGAACATATATTGTCACTGAGAATGGAGGCAGCTTGCTAGCTGACAAAGGGCCAGAAAAACTGTGTCTCTCTGTCTATTTCTGATGATGCCAGCTGAACGGAGCTCACCAGAGCGAAAGCACAAGCCCCATATACAACATGCTCCTTACAAGCCACGCCAACCCAAACCTATTCAGGACACAAACACTAGTGCGACTGGCCTAGGAAAGCCTAAACGATCAAATCTCACAGTTCGTGACTGGCTCATAGTGTTCAAATTCATTGATGACCATCCTGGCATTGCACAAGATGCTGTCATACAGCATTTTAAGACAATATTCAATATGCCCCTTATTTTCGACCAGTCGACACTGTCCCGAAAGCTCAAGGACAGACAAAAACTTGAGGAATGTGCCCATGCATATCCAAATGCACTTTCGTCAAAACGGGAGCACATTGTAACAAATCCAGAGGTTGACCGTGCCCTATTTCTTTGGGTCAAGCATATGGAAGAGAAGTCTGAGCACGTTACAGGTGCCATGCTTGTAGCCAAGTGAGCAACATATGAAGAAAGGTTTAACGTACCAGGAGATGAACGCTTGCAAGGTGATGGCTGGCTCCCAAGTTTCAAGCGTACATATGGCATCAAGGAATTTCGGAGGCATGGCGAAGCTGCTTCTGTGGATCTAGCTGTTGTTGAGGCAGAACATGTTTGCCTTCGTGCTATCCTTGCCAACTACCCACCCAAAGATAGATTCAACTTCGACGAGACAGGTTTTAACTATCTGTGTGTATAATTCATCGTGTTAGTGAAGAATTATGACTCTAATTTACAATAATAACAGCGCTTCACCTGAGCGGGGACTATCAACACAGCAAATGAGCGGGAAAAAAAAGAATAAATCTCGAATCACTCTTGGGCTTGCCTGTAATGCAGATGGGAGTGAAAAGCTTCCCATTCTCTTCATTGGGAGTGCACGACAGCCCTGTTGCTTTAAGGGACGCACACCAAAATCCCTGGGCTTCAATTACGAATGTAATAAAAAAGCATGGATGACCATGGTTATCTTTGAACAGTAAGAATCATATCAGCAACCAGATCATTTGATACTGAAAACACCTATAGATGGCTTAAATCTCTTGATCTGGATATGTGATCTCAGAGCTGACATATTTGTCTGCTTCTTGACAACTTTTCGGGACACTACGTTGATTATCAGCCACAAAACATCCGTCTGGTGTTCTTTGAGCCAAATCTTACCTCCCATGTCCAACCATGTGACGCAGGTGTCATCCGAACCACCAAGATCCTTTACCGTAAAGCATTCTGTCTTCATGCTGTTGAACTTGATAACTTGGGCGAACACCAGATCTATAAAACAGATCAACTCGAGTCAATGCAAATGATTGCAGAGGCCTGGAAAGCCATCTCGCCATCCACAATAATCAATTGCTGGAATCATACAAGAATCCAGCCTGAACCTACATCGCACTCCGGATCCACAACAACATCAGAGGCACCTGCTTCTAATGCCTACACTGATCCAATGAAGAATCCTCATGCTTGGATCATGGTCTATAACTTTGCGACAACCGATATGCGACTCCCTGAAGCACACGACGGTCTTGAAAAGATTCTTGGCACTGGATTTGTTGCCGAGAAATGGTCTCCTATTCTCGATATTATTTTAGGTGCCGAAAACGACGTTACAGTGATGCTAGAAAGACTAGACGAAATCACAAACAGGCTATTTGGCTGCCGAATCAATCAAATCAGTACACAAGCTATGCTATCTCAGGAATCTAGAATTTCCGCACCAGTTCTTTCACAGCTTGCTGAAACTGAATGTAACTTAATGAGCACTGTCAAGGACCTCGAGCGACGCAGGCGCATCATCGGGACTCCACTAAGCTTGGAAGAAATGTTGAACCCTGTCGAAGAAATGGAAGTTGGAGATTCTGCTTACAGGTTTGAGGGTGGAGATGAAGATATTATTGCACAGGTCCACCATGAGATGGCTGTCAAGCGAGGCGACATCGTGGAGATTGAGTCAGACGAGAAAGATGACACTGATGGCAGGACTGATGCACACCTTGGAGACATTGCCCAGCTGTGCAGGCAGATGGAGCAGGCTTGCATCAGTTACGGGAATGAGGAAACGTCTTTGGAGTTGTGTTGGGGGCTGCGGAAGTTCAGGATGGAGATACAGAGGCAGGAACAGGCAGCATTGCGGCAACCAATGTTGAATCGATGGTTTAGTGCAGCGAGTCATAACGGGGAGTTACAAGTCACAACATGACATGTTACAGTCACACAGTGTCACAATCTTGAATTTGCATACATCTAATAATACATCACCGGGAGGCCCTTCCCGTCGTGATGTGTTATGAGAACTTCTACTGTATAGTAGTCTATCCCACGGACCCTATGGTCTGTGCACACCTGTCCATAGTATATAAACCCAAGTGTCTCAGCTGGCATCCCCAGCTTTGACCACTTGTTATCCTGCTACCTTACGGGTGATCAGTGTGCTTGAGCTCGCCTTCTCTTTCTCTTACCTTGCCAGGCTCAGTAATAGCCTGTGAAGCCAAGGCCAGTGGTGTGTCGCTCTCAGTGTTCACAACACTTGGTCAAAGCTATTTACACCGCCCTCAGGTGAATGGAGCGTCTTGTCACTGAAGGTTATGAGATCAGGTGAGCATTTATCCCTATCAGAAGACTGGATCAAGAAAGAAAGCAAATCTGTCATATATGGTTGCTGGGCCCAGGCATAAGGGACATAGCGCAGAGGCATCACGTGACAGGCCTGGGCATAGCACCCTTATCAGCTTGCATACACGGTCGTCCACCGTATTAAATAAGAATAATGTTGCTTCTTGCCCAAAGTGCACTAGGGCATAACCTCTGTGGTTTGAGGTTACCAGGTTCGTGGAATATCTGTGATGTCCGCCATCAGCACATGATACGCATATGGCACCTCTTGTTATCGAGAGTCTACCCCTTGACAGAACCCACACTGTCCAAAGCAAGCTGTCGAAGAAGATCTAGCTGCCAGTGGTCTTCCCCTCCTTATATCACCTGACCTCTTCCCCACAAGCATCCCCAGACATCGGTTGAAAGATACTGGTGAGTAAGGACTGTTAAGATTTCAAAATTTCTCAATACGAAGATTCGGTACCTGGTTCTCCGGAACAGGTATATTCACAACTCTGCAAGTCCCCCTCTTTTGAGGGCCTGCTTGAAGCACTCCTGCAAGTCACTGAAGAGCCCTACTGGCTCAAGTTTAAAAACTGCCAACCTCAGTCTCCCCCCCCACAAGAAACAATATCATCATCATCGTTAAGCAATAACGACTTGAAGGTGCTCCTCACGGCCCTTCTTAAAGAAAAGGAGAACAGCCTCTCCACCATCACCAAGAAGGTTGCCGATCCTGGCAAGTGGGACAGCACCAGAGACAAATTTTGGGTGTGGTTCACCCAAATCACCGTCTGGGTCTCGCTCCAAAACTGGGGCTTGGACAAACTCTGGACTATAGCAGTCGTATCAAGGATGGAGGGTCAAGCCACCTCCTACACACGGCTTAAACTGGAGGAGTACTGTGACTCCGAAATCGCAGACGCAACTGGCCTGATGGGGAAATCTTTGGGCTATCCCTGTGGAGATGAAGCATGGCCCAACTGGAAGGGTCTCTCAAAAGAGATCAAGGACCACTTCCAGATCGATGTGCTCGCGCACAAGTCGCTGCAAAAGCTTAATAGGCTAAAGCAGCAAGGAAGGCCCATTGACGAGTTCCTCCAACAATTCGAGGTCCTCTTCAAAGAATCCAAGATCAACAACAGTCACAGAATTGAAATTCTCAAGCGAGCAGTGGATGCTCGCATGTACATGCAGGTTCACCTACACATGTCGGTAGAAGACAACATTTTCAAGCTGATTGACGCTTACTGAAAAGTCAGTCACTCCTTCGAGTCTGCAGAAATAGAATGTGGATTCCAACCAAGGCGCTATGGCAGGGCGCAACACTATAACCTGCCCAAGGGATCACCGCCTAACCAGCGGTTTATGCAATTGGGACATAACCTGGAAGGGGAGCTCCCATGGAAACCGGGGCAGTGCAGGGGCCCCCAGAAACCCGCACATGCTTTAACTGTGGCAAACCAGGCCACATTCGACGGGACTGCCAGCTCCCGAAGAAGCCCTATAACCCAGCACAAGATAGGAACCGAGTGCCGGTTCAAAATATGCGCCAAGTCTGGGTACCCGACAAAGATGGGTACTACACTAAGACGTGGGTGGTCATCTCCAAAACCCCACCCGAAACCAAGGCCCATGCGGCAACGTCCTCCCAACAGGACTATATGTTGGACAAAGCTCACGCCTACTGGGCTGATGTCTTCGAAACAGAAGCCTGGACAAAAGCATTTGAGGCTTTAAAAGGAAGCAGCTAGTTGATGGTAGGGTGTTGCCTAGCAAGCTGGACAAAACAAAAGAAAAAATTAGAAAATTAGAAAACATCAAAAACATAGTTATTGCGCATTTGGACTGTGGTTCTCCTGCTGAAAGTTCTGTACATGTACGATCTGGTTTCGAGCCGATGAGTGCAGCATTATTTAATCCTGTACCAGTAAGTAGATCAGACTCCGGGCGCGCTGGTATGAGAGTGGTAGGCATAAACGACTTATTGACCATGCTCAAGGGAGAAATCCCCGTAGCTGGCACTGAGCCTGTAGCTGAACTCTCAAAGTGCACTGACGGAGATTTCCTGATTAGGATGATCAGCCAGGTGCTGAAAACTCTAATAGATTCTGATACGTTTGTAGGGGGGTCTCTTCGGAGCTCGGCACCAGACTATAAACATAGCATGCTTAATTCCCTTTTTAAGAATGAGTGTGCTGATCTTAACCTTAATAAAATCCCTACACAAGAAATGATCAGCGGGGGAGAATTCACAGTGGACATTGCCGTTCTTTTCTCTACCAGTCAAGTACAAAAAGATGAAAACATAAAAGCACTAATTGACAGCGGCACCGTCAACACCTTCATCAATCACAAATGGTGCATCAAAAATAAAGTCAACATGATCCCCCTTGTACAACAAATTCAAGTATTCAATGCTGATGGCACCCTGGGCAAGGCCGGAAAAGTAACTCACCAAGTTGAACTCATTGCAGCGTTGCAAGACCATCACGAGAAAATCAACGCCTTTGTCATGGAGCTGGGCTCTAATCAAATGATCATCAGCTACAACTGGCTTGCCTGCCACAACCCCGTCATCGACTGGGTCGAAAAGAAAATCAACTTCACCCACTGTACCGACGACTGTGACAACTACTACAGGAAACAGGATGGGTATTTCGGCCTTCACCTCCAAGCAATTGAGGAAGGGGTAGCCAAAAAGGTCCTGGCAGCCTACCATGATTTTCTTGACGTTTTTTCGGAGCAGGAATCCAATCGCATGCCCTTATGGAAACACTGGGATCACACCATTGATCTCAAGCCCGACATTGTTCCAAGGAAGGGAAGAGTTATCCCGCTATCTGACATGGAGTTGGAAGAAGTATGGACTTTCATCGACAAGGAGGTCAAAAAGGGCTACTTACAACCGAGCAAGTCTCCACAAACATCTCCAGTATTCTTCATTCCAAAAAAAGACAGTAAAAAACATCTTGTCATGGATTATCAATATTTAAACAAGGGCACCATCAAGAATGCGTACCCTTTGCCACTCATTTCACAGCTTATTGATCGCCTAAAGGGCACGGACATGTTTGCAGCAATGGATTTACACTGGGGATACAACAACGTCCATATAAAAGAAGGTGACAAATGGAAAGCGGTGTTTGTAATGCCAATTGAGGCCTACGAGCCAACGGTCATGTACTTCGGACTTACTAACTCACCCCCAACCTTCCAGAATATGATGAACGACATCTTCTCAGATCAATACGCATTCCTTATTATTTACATGGATGATATGATGATATTCACAAAAAAGAAAACCAAAGAAGAACACGAAGTGCTGGTCCGCGAAGTCCTACAACATCTCAGAGAGAACGACCTATATATTAAACCCAAAAAATGTGCATTCTCCAAGGAAAAGGTCGAATTCCTTGGAATGAACATCTCCAAAAACGGCATTGAAATGCAAGAAAAGAAAACACAAGCTATCGCGGACTGGCCAGAACCAACACACCTTAAACAAGTCCAGGCATTCCTGGGCCTATGTAATTACTACCGAAAATTTATTAACCAATTCGCAGAAATTGCAAGACCGTTGAATGACCTTACAAAAAAAGACACCCCTTTTTGGTGGGGCAACACCAAACAAGCAGCCTTCCTCGCTCTCAAAAAGAAATTCATGGAAGCACCGCTGCTCGCCTACCCAGATAGCACACGGCAAATGCATATTGAAACAGACGCATCAGACATTGCAACTGGAGCAATCCTCTGGCAGGAATGCGAAGATGGGCAATGGCGTCCATGCGCTTTTCTATCCCATTCCTTTGACACTACAGAGCGCAACTACCCCATCTATGACAAAGAACTAATGGCAGTTATCCGGGCACTTGAAGAATGGCAACACTATTTAATCGGGCAAGACTGATTCAAGGTCTGGACAGATCACAAAAACCTGGAATACTGGAAGAAGCCATAAACGCTGTCAGGCCGACAGGCAAGATGACATGCCCTCCTCCAGGAATTCAACCTTGAATTCGTTTACCGCCCTGGCTCTCTAAATCGTGCCGATCCCCTCTCCCGCTGACCTGACCATGGTGACATGGTCAAGAACCTCAATAAGAACATCATGGTTCTACCTGCCGAGTTATTTATACAGAATGTTACATTAGAATCCCCTCTGCTACACAAAATACAAAAAGAGTCTAAAAAGATCAATGATGTTCTTAATTATTCATACAATAGTAAACGGGAGATATACCTCCACAACTTCACTGGCCGAATTTATGTCCCTCCTTCAATTCGCGCTGAGATTCTTAAGGCATGCCATGACGATCCCCTGGGGGGTCATAATGGACAGGTCCATACTTATCATACTATTAATCATTTCTTTATATGGCCACAAATGTGAAAGGACATCATATCATATATAAATCACTGCTATACGTGTGCCCTCACGAAGGGTTCATCCAAAGCACCAGCAGGAAAAATCCTACCCCTTCCCGCAGCAAAACACCCATGGGAGGATATATCTATAGACTTCATAACTGGGTTGCCGGAAGTCGATAAGGTTGATGCTATCTGCATTGTCATCGATCGATTCTCAAAAGAAATTATCTATATACCATGTACAAAAACCATTTCATCCTTAGAATTAGCTAAACTATTTTGTGATCACATTTGGTCGCAACACGGTATCCCTCACACAATAGTATCGGATTGAGGGCCCCAATTCGTGTCGTCGTTTACGACCGAATTATGTAAATTATTGGGCATCAAGCAGAAGCTCTCTACGGTCTATCACCTGCAAATGGACGGACAAACCGAAAGGATCAACTGAGAGATGGAGCAGTATCTGCGAGCATATGTTGCCAAGAGACAGGACCATTGGCTAGACTATCTAAAGCTTGTGCAGTTTCATCATAACAACTCTCTCTCATCATCCATCAGCTTCTCCCCATTCGCCATGACCAGGAACTACTCCCCCTGGATGGGCTTCAAAGGTTCCTTGGACACGCTGGCTGGCAGCTTCCACCATGACACTGGTCAAGCACACCAGGATGTGTAGGTGGCACTAGAACAGATATGCGAGCACATGACCTGTAATCAGGACTCCGCCAGGTCGGACACCCCTGTATACACACCCGGTGATCAAGTCTGGCTTAGTATGGACAATTTGAAATTGCCATACACCACCCGAAAGTTAACACAGCAATGGCTTGGGCCATTCGAGGTGCTCCAAACTCTTCCAAATGCAGTCGAGCTGCGATTACCATCCATATTTAGGATTCACCTGGTCGTGAACGTTTCAAGAGTGAAACCTTACCGAACCCCACTGCCAGAACAGCCGATCTCTCGCCCAGATGCAATTGAGGTCTCGGAAGAAGGTCACCCCGAATACGAGGTCAAGGCGGTCGTTGCCTCCTGCCTGAAACATGGAAAGTTGGAGTATTGAGTTCACTGGAAAGGTTACGATGAGACTGATAACACGTAGGAACCCGCTTCCCATCTTGACAATGCACATGACACAGTCAACACCTTCCACCACTCAACCCCGTCTGCCCCTCACTCCCTCCACGGACTCTCCTTGACGGAGATGAACCGCCTGTTCGCTGTTTATGGCCCTGAAGCTGGTATACTGTTTGCAACGACTCGTCTGGAACTTGAGTTGTGGCAAGGGGGGTAATGTTACGAACCACTTCAGACCCCTTTCCTTCTTCAGTCATGTGACTGGTCACATGACTTGGGTCCAGACCATGACATCATATGATGTCATGCCTCATGGCTGGCATGCCCCTTTAATCTCTGTTAACCCTGGTGGGAACTCTCTCACAATCGTGTACTATAGCTAGCCATGTATAATAGTCTATCCCACAGACCCTATGGTCCATGCGCACCTGTCTATAGTATATAAACCCAAGTGTCTCAGCTGGCGTCCCCAGCTTTGACCACTTGTTATCCCACTACCTTACGGGTGATCAGTGTGCTTGAGCTCGCCTTCTCTTTCTCTTACCTTGCCAGGCTCAGTAATAGCCTGTGAAGCCGAGGCCAGTGGTGTGTTGCTCTCAGCATTCGCAACAGCAGACTAAAGACATGCTAATCTTTCTTTACATAGAGGCCCCTAGTATTGGTCTCTAAATAAGGTGAAATGAAAAAAGGTGGCCCAAGCTGCTAAATCCCCCCTGCTACTTCTCATCTGGGCTAAGATCACAGCAAGTTGTTCAGTATGAAGGATGACAACACAACACAATGATTGTGAATACCTTCTGGAAATATCACCAAGAAAATACTAAGACTTAAAAACTTTTCACTATCTGCATCTCAATTCACAGCCTCATCCATGGCACAGTCATTATTTTCCTCAATCACCATTGCCTTTTTGGTAGGGGACATATGTTCAAAGTCACCAGATTGGATTATGATGAGAATTGCATCCTGTACACAGGATTTAGCCTCCCAGTGGTGTTATATCATATATGCTGACCTAATTATTTTTTATTATCCCCTTTCTTTTCTGATCACGTGACCAGATCACATGGTCTAGAACCATGATGTCATATGATGTCATGCCTCATGGTTAATACAGTAATTATTCATATCTTATCATACTCACCCTATAAGCACAGCATGGTCTGTGTGCAGTAGTTTATCATATATAAAGAGTGTGTCCTCAGCTGGTATCCCTAGCTTTAACCACTTGTTCCTTGGGTTAAAACATTGAATGATAAGTGTTCTCCTCTGCTTTCTGCAAGGCTTTATGGCAAGCCTTCAGTTGCTCAGCTTCAGTGTTCTTGTGTCTGCATAACACTTGGCTAAAGCTTCATACTGTAACCTAAGTACATAACCTGCCCAACGTTCAGGTCTTATCATCTACAGAGAACCGAGAGCATGTGAGTTTTTATCCACCTCAGAAGAATCAAGAAAGAAAGCAAATTCACACATTGTGATTGCTGGACCCAGGCATAAGGGATATTGTGTAGTGGCACCATATGAAGGGCCAGGGCATAACATTCATATCCATTTGCATACATGCTCGTCCAGTGTATTAAATAAGAATAATATTGCTACTTGCCCATAGTGCACTAGGGTGTCATCTCTGTAGTTTGAGGTGACCAGATTTGTGGAATATCTGTGATGTCCACCATCAGCACATGATATATGTTCAACACCACTTGTTATCAGGCATCTACCCCTATGGGCTTTTCACCCATCAAATCAAACTGTTGAAAAAGACCAACCACTGCAAATCCCTCCCCCACACGTTATCCCAACCCTCACCCCTACAAGTGTGCCCAGAGGCTTGTTGAAAGATATGAGTCAGTAAGCACTGTTAAACTATCTGCACCCAGATTCCCAAGTTTCAAAGGGCTCTATTTGGCCCTTCCTAAATTAGAGCAGCCGGCATTGCAACCCACTGCTAACCCAACCCCACTCATCAAAAAATCCTGCCATACCCACAACCCTGAACCCTGACCTGAGATGTTCTCATCATCTCTATCCAATAACGACTCCCCATTGGCAGTTGCCAAAAAGGTCATGGACTCTGGAAAATGGGATGGTGATAGAAAAACATTCCATAACTGGATTACAGGAATCAAGATCTGGGTTTTCCTCCAAAAATGGGACACAAAAAAGCTCTGTGCCATGGCAGTACTTTCATGGATAGAAGGTGAGCTGTGTTCTTTACAAGGCTCTAACTCAAGGAGTATGTCAAGAAAGAAGAAAAGGACATCCTAGGAAAGGATGGAAAGTCCCTCAGATATCCCAAAGGAGATGAAGGATGGTCCTCATGACCTGAGCTCCAGAAAACCATAAAGGAGCATTTCCAAATTAATGTGCTGGTGCACAAATCTTTCAAGGCTCTCACAGCATCAAAGCAAAATGGAGTGGCCATTGACACATTCCTCCAAAAATTTGAAGTCCTCTTCTGTGAATCACAGATTAAAAATGGTCTATCAAGATTCACAAGCAGGCTGTTAGTCCACTTGCACATAATGGTCAAGGAAAATTTCTATGACCTCCTTGAGGCCTACCAAAAGGTCAGTCAATCCTTTGAGTCTGCCACAGTGGAGTGCAGATTCCAACCTCAGCAGTAGTGAGAGTTATGATGCTATGCCCCATCCAATGGTTCATCACTTAACTAGCAGTTTATGCAATATGGAACCTAACCTGGGCATGGTGTGCACATGCAAATTGATGCTGTTATGGGACAGCCCCAAAACCCATCCATTACATGTTACAACCATGGCAAGGCAGGCCACATTCAAAGATACTGCTAGAAACCATAGAAGCTGAAAGGCCTGTAACAAGGATGGGGTCAGCTGAACTCCCAAAATCTTTGGCAAGTATGGACTCTCAGGTCCAACAGGTATTATACCAAAGCATTGTAGGAGACCAAAGTCTCCTGTTGTGCAAACACCCTATCTTTCCAGTTCATGGTATTCCATATCTGTCCAGGTAGGTTTGGTTGTCAGGTTTGGTATATCTGGTCCATATTAGCTTAATCTGGTCCCAGATCAGTGTTTTCCAACCTGAATCCAGTGCAGATTGATCCTGGATACATGCTAATTAGCTTTGATTTGTTAGCTATCTTCTTTACATAAGTCCTAGGAAATGCCCTGGACTATAAAAGTGTGTCCCTACAGTTTTAATACATCTTTCTTCCCCTCTGTGTGAGCAGGGAGCTGGTCACCTGTTCCCCTCTTGCTTTCTGTTTCTGCTGACCCCTCTCTTAGGTTGAGTTTATACTCACACTCTTTTATTCAATCCTTATCCACTCCAGAAAGGATTAGTGTTTTACAGTGTTGGTGGAGGACCCACAAAAAGCACAAACCCCTGCACTACAAGTGCAAACAGCCATGCAGTCAGCTCAAACTAGTTGCCAAGATTATATGTCTGATGAGGCTTGCACCTATTAGGCAGATGTCTTTAAATCAGAAGCCAAGGCAAAAGTGTCCCAGGCTTTAAAAGGAAGTCACTGACCAGGAGTAAGATACTGGTTGGCAATAGGCTATTCACTACAAGATTAAAAGCTGGAAAACAAAACAAAAAACCAGAAAGCTTATTAAACATCAAAAAAATAGATACAAAGCATTTAAACCCCTCATTTAGGGATGATAGTGACATTATAGATAGATCTGATCTCAAGCCGATGAACTCAGCCAGTTGTAGTAATACCACTGTAAGTCCTACAGACATCCTCGGGTGTGCCAGTAGGAAAGCAGTAGGCATAGATGACTTGTTGATTATGCTTAAGGGTAAACTGATTAGCCCTGTAGCTGGCACTGAGCCTGTAGCCGAGCTTTCTGAGTGCACCAATGAGGATTTTCCTATTTGTATGATTAGTCAGGTTCTCATTAATTTAAAGAATTTTCCACCATCTGCCAGGGGGTCTCAAAAGAGCTCAGCACTGGACTTAAAACATAGTGTGCTTAA
>JBBPKS010000094.1:0-23331 GCA_038089355.1 Pulveroboletus ridleyi | reverse complement strand
ATATCAAGTACTGATATTTGCCAAATACCCTACTGAATATGAAAGGTGCAAAACTGTTACAATGACATGTGTGGATTAAAATGGGTATATCTCCACAGCATTCACACATGGTCACATGACTCAGGGATAACATTTGTAGCCAAGGGTTAGTAGTTCCCACGCTTCCACTAAAGCTAAGCGAAATTCCCACACCCTCAGATACTACATCACACATACTCCAAAAGTATCAAACATTGTAACAGTTTTGCACCTCACTGTAAGTCTGCATTTTCTGCTATTATTCTTGCTTATGCACCCTATGGCAGCTGGCAGCCATCAAGTTGGTACTTTTTTTTGCCACCTCCACTTGTATTTACTCCCTTGTATACTCCCATGGTGTCAGGTAGTATGCTTCATATACTACCATTAGGGCTAACATGGAGAGGTCACTGTATGTAGAACAAAAACATAGGTCCAAACATCATGTGAGATGGTCCAAGTGAGATGGTCCAAGCAACCAAGAAAGACATGGCCCAAAAAATGTAGTCCAAGTGCCATTGCAAGGTGAAATATACTTAGGTGAAGTTATCAGCATCTGACATATCATCCAAGCCATCATCAGAGAATGCATCAACAACAAGACTAGCAGGGACATCCACCATGCTCTCATCAAACCCAGCAGGAAGTGGGTTGTGTTCATTCTCAAGCTTATCCAATGCATGATGATGTTCAGGTTCTGAATGAATTGCTGAAATAACCAATGGAGTGCTACACTCACAAAGCCCCATCCCATTTCCAAGGCCACCCATATATTTGTCTTCATTCATGGGAAGATCTTCAAGTTCACTCACTAACAGCCACTTCTCATTTTCAGTAGCTGGCTCATTTGCATCAATGGTTGAAAGTACTCCCTGGATGGTGGTGTGGTCATGGTCTTACAAGGTATGAAGAAGGATGAGATAAATGGTCCAGACTAACAACTGATCAACAGGTAGGTGGCCTAGCTTGTCATAGTAGTTTTCAATGAGGATACCAAGAGGGGGGACAAGGTTGAAAACTGGATGATCAGCATTAATGTACATATTGTGGATGTGGCTGATGGTGATTTGATCAGCTGTCACCTGTGTTAGAACCAGGGTCTCCAGGAGGTAACTCCGGAACTCCAGAGTTCGGACAGAACTTGGCTTCACTGTATGTGGTGCACCCTTGTCACAACTCCAGGGGTGTCCTGTAATTTCGGAATGGGCGGAAGAAGTCAGATTGACCTTGTTGCAAGCAACGAAGGCCAGGGATGGTTCAGAAGAGAGTCTTAGAGACTCAAGGGGGTCAGAGTGAGCTTGGGAGACTGTCCAAGTCAATATTCAAACTGGAGTATCTACTACAAGTGTGGGGACTTTATATACGGGAATAGAACTTAGATCTTACTAATAATCCGGAGTGCGGATGCTAAGTGTACTGGAGCTGTGCTCCTAAGCACAGTACAGGGACGGAGGGTGAACTGGGACGAAGCTAGTGGCTATGTACTGTAAGCGAAGAATGGAACACTGCACTAAGAATAAGAAATACTAAATAGAGAGGGTCTGGGGTGTCAGGGATGTGGACTTATCGAGAACACACCGGAGGTCACAGAAAGAAAGTCTGGAGTTGGGTACAGAGTTCCAGATTGATAGATATGATAACCTGTAACACTGTGGTTAGTATTGAAGCAACATAGCATATCTTCACATATTTTGAAATTGAGTATACCATAGTTCTCTGGGGACTCATGAATAAGTTGTGGGGCGCCATGAGGAAAAATATTTGCAATGAGTTAGTAGCTATGCTAGTGTCAAGAGATGAGCTCACTTTGTTCCTCTCATGGTATTTCCGAGTGAGGTTGATATGCTGCTTATAATTATTTAGCTCTATCTGGAGCCATGGGATGAACACCTATCAGAAAACCATTCTAGACCAATAACTGTCTATTGAAACCTCATAGGACATTCAGAAGAGAGGACTTACAACTGTAAAGTGTTGTCAGGGTCATACCATCCAGATTGAATACCAGTCTCGAGCAATGCCTCAAATCCAGGAGTGAAACAGCAACAGAGCTGTGACCATGCAATCTCTGGCATGATGTTCTTCTTCAGTCACATCCAATGGTGTTGGACATAACCTTGGAGTGCTAGGTCATGCATTTGTTGGAGCATGGTTTGTGCATTTGCAATACTAAAATTTTCTATTCCTGGATCACTTTACATCACCATAGGGATGTCTGAGAAATGAAAAAATGTAACAGAGAGATCAAGGAGCACTTACAACCAAGAGATTCAGCTGTTTCAAGGTAGAATGAAAGAATAAGCTGTGGATTTCAGTTAAAATGCCATACTTTCATCCAAAGAATCCTTCCAGAGAACAGCTCAATCCTGCTATGCAGGGCAAGGCCAAAGTAAAGCCATTTGTCATGCTGATCTACCACCCAAATGTCATTGATACCTGCTACCCAAAATTGGTGGCATTTGAGATGGTTGGCTTGATGCTGTTTAATTAGGTAGGGTTCATGAGTGGTGAAATACTCTTGTACCACATGCCTATCAAAAATATTATTTACTGTTGAGATTGTTAACAAATTGGTATATGCCTGGACACACTGAGACCTTGTTCATGAAAGAGAAGGTTAACCATCTCATGTAGCCCAGCATTTGGGTACATCTGCCACAGTTCTCTTATCAACAGTTTGATAGAGGCAAGGGTGTGACCTTGTTGCCATGTCCAAGTGAATTCAAGTCTGGTATGCAATTGAATGAATCTGGTGAGCCTGTATTATGGAAGTCAATGGTGGTCTCATCTTCGCAAACAGGATAGTGCTTGTACACACCCAAGCTCATACTGGTTGGTGTCTATTACTTTCTGGAGCTCTTCCACAATCTAATGGTCAGTCATATATGCAGCCTACAAGCATCATATGTTGGGCTCAACTAGCTTCATTGGTGCTATAAGGCAGTAAGTCTCTAGCAACTGTTGAAATTCTACTGGCTTACAATTTAGCTTCCATTGATTAGGTATTGTGACAGTTGGGTTGCTGGCAAGTTTACCAGTGGGACGAAGCACACTTAGGGTATAGTGTCAGAACCACAATTTCTTCACACTTCTCCTTCATGATATTTATGCATTTAACCCCTATTATAAACCCCTATCCTTAATCTTTCCACCTGATTATCTTATATTTCCCCTTTACCCACTAATTCAGGTCTAGGCTACCTTCAATTGCGCCATTCCATTGACATCAGGTTATGTCATCACCATTACATCATGGTCTAGCTTATTTATCATTTCATATTTAGCTTCCATTTGATCCATTATTTAATATCCATTAGTAATATCCAGGCACAGGGCTTATCTAGATATAGGCCTTAGGGTTAGATATCCTATATAAGTAGCACTCATCCTGTAACGTAGTCCTTATGCTTAGTATTCTCATCACTATGAATTATTCTCTGTGTGTATGCTCATCCGCACCTTAGTTTTATTCTTAGTTTCGGCCTCTTGACTTTCTCACTTTGAGTTAGTTGTTTCTGATATATGGTAATACTACAAGGTTATGCATTGACTGCTGCTCTTGTCTGAGTTCCCACCCAAATTCCGTCACCTACCCACATTTACTTTCATGTTCTCAAAAGCCAAACTGAGTAGTGAGAGGTTATGCTATTGACTGCTGCTCTTATCTGAGTCCTACCCAAATCTCGTCATTCACCTCATCTTGTCAAATTCTGGCTTCAATCCTCATTGCTTCACTTAGATCCATCTTGCATCACCATGTTATGTTCTTAAAAGCCAAATTGAGCAGTGAGAGGTTACGCTGTCAACCACTGCTTTTGTCTAAGTCCTGCCCAAATCAGTGAAAAGGCTATGTTATTGGCTGCCACTCTTATCTGACCACCCAAATCCCATCACATCTTCACATATCAAATTCTGGCTCCAATTCTCATTGCTTCATGCATCATCACTTCATGTTCTCAAAAGCCAAACTGGTAAGAGGCTGTGCTATCAATGTTTCAACCACTGCTCACTGCCATGTCTGAGTCCCACCTAAATCAGTGAGAGTTTACTGTGCTATCAACATTTTAACCACCACTCAGTGCTCACCACTGCTCTTGTCTGAGTTCCACCCAAATCAGTGAGAGCCTATGCCATTGACTGCCATTCTTATCTGAGTTGGGTTCCATGAGTTTAGGTTTCAATGTTGGATGTCAAAGAGCTGGACCCATGCATGCATCATACCCATTACCATGGGTTGGACAGTCTTCAACAGGTTAGCATGCCTTTATTTGGTGTTGACTAGGATCTAAATCAATGACAACCTCAAGCATAACATATGAGCTTTTGAATGGAGCTCTGGTGAATGCAAACCCCAAAAGATAGATAGAATAAGTACACAGTTCCAATCTTCATTGGTCTGCTCAAATCCTCATTGGTCTGGTCAGATTCATCTTGCATCACACCTCATGTTTTCTGCTCTTATCTTGAAAGCCAAATTGAGCTGCAAGTCCTGCTCAAATCCTATCATTTACCTGGATTCACCTATCACCCACCTGGATTCATTCTGAGATATATAACAGATGGGCAGGCAAAGCACTATCCCTGGACTTCCGCTGAGTCCGTATTTTGCTGTGAGCATGCCATTGTCTTGCATATCATGCAAACTACCTAGTGACACCCAGCTATTTAAACTCATCTGAGTAGTGCTAAATAACAACTGATACCACTGATAGGTCTCATCACTCATTCATCTCTATGGAACTTGTTGTTCCCTTCACTGAAATAGCAGAGAAAAACCATGTCTGTGGTGGCTGCTCCAAAGCTGTAATTCCCCAGGGTTCACATTACTTTCCAGTCTCATCATCCAAACCTGGTCAGTCAGATCATGATGTGTGTTATGATTGTTTTCAGTGGTACCTTTGCCAGAAGGATACCAAGGTGCATGAACAACATATGCATATGTAGACATAAGTTTTATTTGCAATCTCCTGGATAGCTAGTATACTGATAGGATTTATGTGTAGCAATGGATGTGACAGATCAGCTGGCAGCGCAGGTTGCAATTTCCCATATTGATGAAGTCCACCAAGCAGTAAGTGCTTCTCATTTGAAATGTAAGTTAATCTTTGTGTTCTCATTGTGAACTTTGGCTAATGACATTTGTAGTGATGGTTAAACCTCTGAGAGTGCTTGCAATCCCTCAGTAACATTCTAGGCCACCTGAACCATCTGCTTCCCTGCCTCCACCCAAGCACCTACCACTGCTAGTGCCCTCTTCTCTTCCTTCATGGCATCACCACTTTGGGCCAGAAATATTTGTGCCTGCAACATGGTCAGCACCTGCTAACCCAGTATTGCTCCCTGGTTCAAGTTGTGCACTCATACTCCCACCTGTCAGCTATAGCAAACACCATGCCTCTTATTCCAATTTACTTAGTCACTGGTCACATCTTGCTTGTACCCCTGAGGCTTCTCTTGCTGAAACAATTACCTTGAACATATCAGCATTCTATGAGGGTGGTCAGAGACATGGTCACTTGCATAGAACTCCTTTTAGGGTAAGTTGATCATTCTTGACTAAAATTTTATTTGCTAATAATCTTAAAAGAATATCATTGAGAGGAAAAAGGGGATTGATGTGCAGATCACTGCCCCTGGGCTTGTAGCTATAGTATGTCAAACTTTTGATCCACACATTATTGCTTTCTGCCCTGATTTCCCATGGTGGCTGGATGAATTCATTGTTCATGATAACTTATGGGTGGACCTGACCAACCATCTGAAGACTCACAAAGGTTACTTCTACAGTGAGTGTATTCAGCTGAGCAATCACAAGAACAGTAAAGGGATGGTTTTAAGTCTCATACTTTCACTCTGCATGTTGTCATTCCCCAGAGCCAATGGTCCAAGTATCAGCAATTTGTGGTGAAATAGGATGGAGTAATAACTATGTATGGCTTCAGTCACTACTCACAAGTTGAAATCACGCACTGGTCCCTCTTATTGGCACTCCAGAGCCTCACCTTCATGCTTGCCATCACTAGATAACTCATTGCCAGATGCACTTTTGCCACTTGCTACCTCTCTGGATAGCTTCCTGCAAACTCTCACTGGTGGTGGCAGCCTAGTATCTGGTAACCCCAATTCTGATGAAAGGCTCTTCTTGGCTGAGGATGACAGTAACCAATAGGTACAATCTGAGCCTGTTACAAATCCCCTTGCACCTAACTTTATTCCCACACTCCTTTCCCTTCACCTTCCTTTACCCTCACATTCATTATGTCATGTGACCTCCACAAGGCCGATCACATGACCAGTCACATGATGAGTCCAGACCCTGACATTATCTATGACATCATAGCCTCAAGGTTGCCACATGGCAAACCCTAGACTACCCTAGACCTCTATCTCCATCAGATCTCCATAGCAATCCTGCCACTTCCTAGATTTCCCAATCTGATCTAATCTCCCCTTGTATCCATTAGTATATATTGGATCTCAATCCCGATCCTCAGATCTCTGATCCTATCTCCTAGAATTACGATCTAGATCTCAGGGCTCGCCTCCTTATAGCCTGACCTCTTTAATCTCTGTTCTCCATTCCCATCATTACACTTACCATAGTATGTTCTTTACCATGTATAGTAGTGTACAGCTTGGTCCGTGCATGGACACAAGCAATATATAAGGCCAGTGGCCTAAAGCCAGGAACCTCAGCTTTAGCCACTTGTCGATTAGCTCCTCCTCTGTCTGCTAAGGGCTTGGCCTTCGGGCCTCGTCCCTCGTCCCTCATGAAGGCTCTATGACAGTTCCTGCTCCAGCTAGCCCCTGATACGGGCATTCCTTCCTTCTGCCAGGTAGCTCTGTCATCAGCTTTCTCTCTCTAGAGTTATGGTTTGGTCCAGCCAATGGTCAGTTCAGTTTCTCAGTGAACACAACAAGCCATTCACAACAGAGCCTGCTCCCATCAACAATATATGATATTTCATATGGAGTTGTTAACATGACTGACTACATTTCAGGTACTTTTCACTACATCATCTGGTATGGTGATTAAGCACACCCATAAACACATGGAAAGCCAATCAAGTGTCATCACAAAGTCCTCACCTGCAAAGAGATTGTTTACCAAGAATCATTCTGGTCTTGATCCCAATAGTCTCCATGAGGCCCTAAAGGTCAGGGGTACAGCTAACCTGGATATTTTGAAAGGTATGATGTATGTAATTAATTTTTAACATTGCAAAACTAACTATATTGCTAGTTCTGAAGAATAGTGTTTATAGCATCAACTTCTACCCCATTTCCACCATTTCTATTGCCCTAATCTGTTATATCTGTTAATCTGGAACTCCGGACTTTCTTCCTGTGACCTCCAGTGCATTCTTGATGAGTCCACATCTCTGACACTCTGGACCCTCTCTATTTAGTATCCCTTGTTCTTAGTATCACATTCCATTCTTTGCTTACAGTACATAGCCACTAGCTTCATCCCAGTTCACCCTTTGTCCCTATGCTCCGCTTAGGAGCACAGCTCTGGTACACTTAGCATCCACACTTCAGACTATTAGTAAGACCTATGTTCTACTCCCATATATAAGTCTCTGCACTTGTAGTAGATACTCCAGTTTGAATATTGACTTGGACAGTCTTCCAAGCTCACTCTGACCCCCTTGAGTCTCCAAGACTCTCTTCTGAATCATCCTTGACCTTCGTTGCTTGCAACAAGGACAATCCGACTTCTTCTGCCTGTTCCGAAATTACAGGACACCCTGGAGTTGTGACAAGGGTGCACCACACATGGTGAAGCCAAGTCCTGCTTGAACTCTGGAGTTCCAGAGTTACCTCCCAAAGACCCCAGTTCTAACATAATCCTGAAAAATGCTACCCATTGTGCTTTCAATGTCAACCTCAAGACTGCTACTATGTATCCTGGCCAGCTCTGATTGAGCTTGGATAATTCCTTTATTGGTGCCAGAGGGTTCAAAATGGCATACATGGAAACACTCCTCCTTTCTCAAGTTACACAGACTGGTATTGGATCCAAGTCATGTGAGAACATCATCATTAAACATCCATATATTTGTCAGGGTAAAATTGGCCCCCCTTGGAAGTGCCTGGGGCTCAAGGAGGAGTCATAAAAGTTGTTTTGTGAAGCTAATGTTCTCTACTGGGCAAAATCACTTTTCCAGGTTGTTGAGGATTTCATTGCTAATGCACTTGCAAAAGCAATGGCACCTCTGCCTTTCAATATTCCAGCTGTGCAGTTTGTCAGTGCTGGTCTTGTGTTTCACTACTCTACTGGGCCTGCTAGGGGGTCTAAAGTGCCATCCTCTGTTGACTGCACTTATCTATGTGAAGAGGAAATTGAGGATACCAAAGGTTAATTCATGAAGTTTATTCACAATGGTGATTGTGTCCCCCTCATGCTGCCTGGTGAGCCTGGTTATGATATCACTGAATTTCTCACATTCAACCAGCATGTGCAATATGTCAAAACTGGTGGTCTCACTTACATTTCAGACTATCAAGGTATGGTATTTCCTATGACATTTATGCTTACTTACCCCAGTCAAAAGATACTTGCTCACTTCTGACAGACCCTCAAATTCTCACACATCTGTAAGTGCACTTTACTCCCTTAGGTACTTTATGAACTAACTGTCACCTAGCTCAATCAGAGACAGACTGTTTTGTGATGGAAATTTGGAGAAGGGAGTAGAGCTGTTTGTTGTTGTTATTTGTATATGGTGCAGACCTTGATTACATAATCTCAGCCCTTTGTCCTTGTTACTTTATCTTTCAAACATTCTTTTGTATACCTCAGTTGACTCTGACAGTTACTGAGGTGAGCCACTTCTTTGTACTATGTACCATTCCTCATAGCTACCTTCTTCAGTGATTCCAACAATAACTAGTTGACTCTGACAGTCACTGAGTGATTCCAACACTGTTTACAGAGAAATACATCTGCAATCACTTTTGCTGGTAGCCAGGGTTTGATCTGCAACCATTCAAACCAGGGAAAGGTAAACAGAAGGCTATATGTAGGTTCCTCATCTCATCCCATATGTATATGACACTCTTCATTTCACCTTGTCAGACCCCTTTTGTTGTGTTACTATGTTCTTACACACTTGATGACTTCACCTAAGTGTACATATTTCACCTTGCAATGGCACTTGGACTACATTTGTTAGGCCATGTCTTTCTTGGTTACTTGGACCATCTCATTTGGACCATCTCATATGACGCTTGGACCTATTTTTTGTTCTATATATATACTCATGATTTTAGACACAAGATTCTCTTGTTATTACTGCATGTACACTTATAACAATTGACTGATTGTACTCAAGATGTCCAAGTTGAGATGTTCAGACAAAATAGTGTCAAGGAGTCTACTATATAAAAATACTCCTTAGTTACCTCAAATGTTCTGCCAAACAGACTGAGTTTGAAATGTCTGATCTGAGTGTGTATGAATGAGCATGATTGTCCAGGATTCCATAACTTCCTGAAATCTGGTTTTAACAGGCAACTAGATGATAGTGTCAATACCCATAGTGCTTGTCAGAACCACAATTTCTTCACATTCTCCCTTTACAATATTCACACCTTTAACCCCTATTATAAACCCCTATCCTTAATTCTTCCACTCAATTATCTTATATTTCCCCTTTACCCACTAATTCAGGTCTAGGCTACCTTCAATATCATTCCATTGACATCAGGTTATGTCATCATCACTACATCATGGTCTAGCCTATTGACATCACCATGACATCATTCCATTCTTGCCTATTTATCATTTCATATTTTAGCTTCCATTTGATCTGCTATTTAATATCTGTTAGTAATATCTGGGCACAGGGCTTATCAAGATACAGGCCTTAGGGTTAGATATCCTATATAAGTAGTACTCATCCTGTAATGTAGTTCTCATGCTTAGTATTCTCATCGCTATGGGATATTCTCTGTGTGTGTGTTCATCTGCATCTTAGTCTGATTCGTAGTTTCAGCCTCTTGACTTTCTCATTTTGAGTTAGTTGAGTTGTTTCTGATAGTGCTCATCTCTCATTTGTAATATGGACACCTGCCCATATTCACAGGCTTGGGTATCTTCAACAGCTCAGTCACAAAGAATAACCAGTAAATAGAAGGGTAGTGGTATGAATAGTGTGTATCACTGCATCCCATGAGATATGACATCATCATTGGAGTAGTCAGTTCCTATTCATGGTTGATCATGTGTACCAAGCAGAAAAGAAGTAATCAATGCTGATCATGCAAAATTTACAGATATAAGTTACATTAGGTATAGTATGCAAATCCTTTTGCAAATTGCAGATATGTTGAAGTTGTAACCCTGCTTCTTTGTTTGATATCCAGTGATGTAGAAGAATATATTGACAGTTTCTCATGAGTTGGTAAGTGGTTTGCTGTTATTGTTATAGCAGACATTGATAGTACCCACTCATTTATAAACTTATATAGACACTTTGATATCCACTGGCCATTCTTATGATTATCTAATACAGTCTTGAATGATGTCTGTTACTTGCAAATGGAGTTGCCCTTCTTATTTGGTACAAGGCAGCAATAGACCTTGCAGGTACGATAGTTCTTTGATCTTGTAACACATTATTTAAGATTCATTAACTTTTTGTCATTGTCATATCTGTCCTGACCTCTATTAACTCCAACCTCCAAACCCCTAGTCCAAACACCTTTATCTATGTAACTCCATACTCCTTTCACTCAGACTTTCTTCCTTTTCCTATTGGACCCCCATCATTTCCTTATTTAGTATTCCCTTTATATCCTTGACCCTTCATTCTTTAGTCATGGCCCTTAATCTGTTTCCTTAGACCCTTTACCACTCCACATGTTTCCAGTCCATATATTTTCCTTTGCCATATGCTCTCTCCTTACCTGATGTACCTTACCATATGTCTCTCTATTTCTTCATCCAAACTTTAAACCAGATTTTAGTATTTAAGCCCTCTGTACTCCATTTGTAGCCTTAGTATGAATATTGAGTTAGTCTCTTTCTGTCTTCTGTCCAATTCCCTCTTCTCTCTCTTTGTTATAATTTGTTATTACATATACTCTTTTTCCTTTCTTCAGACTTACCCTTCTCCTTGTCTAGCTCTCTTTACACTAGCCTTGTAGTCCTATCACCCACATGCCCAATTGTTCTTTCATGTTCTTCCCCATTCTAGCAATTACTCATTACTCCCTCTTTGCCATTGGCTTGCTGACTTAATGCTCAGTCAGCCCATTGTTCTATTCTATTCTTTCTGTTCCTATATGATTACTCAGTGTCCCTCTGTCTTTGTATATAAACCCTCCAAGTAGTACCCACATGTCTTTAGCTTAGACCTACTTGGCATTTTCAAATCCTATTCCTTTTCTTGTGTCTTTGCTCTATACTTGAGTGAGCACTTTTGCTCATACCCATTCCTCATCCTGATAACAAGGAATTGTCCTTGGTCCACCTGCTTCACTGGGCAGTCCCTTGTCTAGCTATTGCTAGGATGAATCCTTGACCTTGCCATCTGCAAGGTATTCCCTTGTCTTTGATCTTAGGACCTTCAGCCAAGTCCATGCTCAACTCTTCAGGATCAAGCATAACACTTTTCCTTTTCTCCTTCCTTCTCTTATGAAATACAATGACTGAGCCTAGGCAAGGGGACAACACATACATATATCCTGTGCCAAGTCTTCCTATGTAAGTACCCTCTTGCTGTTCTGACCTCCATTCATCCTTCTCTACAAACTTTGTTAACTAACTCTTGGACCTCTGATCAGACTTAAGTCTGGAGAATCTGGACTTGACAATCATAGCCTATAGAATCTGGTTTTAGTGGCCAAGAATATGCTCTTTGCTTATTGCTTGATGACTCAGTTCTAGGAGAGAGTTTGTCAAGTCCAGTTCCTCCGGACTCAAGTCCGAATGGAGTTCTGAAGGTCAGTATACGAAGTTCGTAGGGAGGATGAACGGAGTTCGGAGCGACAAGGGAGTACCTAGGAGGACGTTGGTGCAGGACTTATGTGTCGTGCCCTTGCCTAGGCTCTGTCCTCATATTTCGTAGGAGAGAGAGAGAGGGAAAAGGGTCGAGTGAGAGACAGGAGGTGACTGGTTTGATATTCGTACTAAGGTACAGAAGCGGAGTACAGGAAGCTTATATACTCAAGTCCAGTCTGGAGTTCGGACGGAGGAATGGAGGATCGTATGGTAAGGTACGTCGGGTAAGAGGGAAGCATATGGAGACGGGAGGCATACGTAGTGAAAGCATATGGTGTGGCAAAGGGTCTAAGGGGTGATACTAAGGGTCGTAACTAAAGAATGGAGGGATGAAGGTATAAAGGAAATACTAAATAAGGAAAGCGAGGAAGTCCGATACTCGGAGAACGGAGTCCGGTATGAAGGAACAAAGTTCAGACTACAGAGGACGGAGAAGAGTAAAAAAGGCCCGGAGATCGGAGCGGATATGACAGAGTTGAAGTATGTTGGGTGAAGGTGTAGAGTACCTCCCAGTTACAATCTGTGTCACCTATGGGGTTCAAGCATTAGCTGTGTGGGCAGGCTGGGAAGACCTCATACACAGTCTGCTATGAGTGGTGAGTTCAACAGAACACAACAGCATATAATGAGTGAGGCAGTTCTTGAGGTAGACTGGGATTCTATCACAAAGAAACATGACAGTGTGGCAGGTGAGCAAAAAATGAAAGATCAGTGCACAGCTGTTAGGCTGGCTGTTGAGGGAATGGTAGAGAGATAACTGGCAAGGCACCAATACTCAAGCAAAGACCAAATTCTATTCCTACTCATGCACTCATACTACTAGAATAAACACACTTTTGCCTTACTGAGCATATTCTTGATTGACTTTGCCAACTCAAGACCAGGAAAGTAGGTATGGAGATCTACTTTGGTAAATCCCTTAATCTGCTATTGAAAATCTTCATTTTCCAGACTTTCTTCCATCTTTTCCTGCAATTGGGCATTTTTCATCCATAGAAGTACATATATAGAAATACAAATTTCCTTTCCTCTGTGACTCTATCACCTCAAAATAAGCTGAAAGGTGTCTGAAAAATCTGGAGGTGGAATGAATGAGGTGATTAGTGACCTTGATACCAAAAAGGTTCTCTTTGACAGCTTTGGTGATGAAGTGGAAAAAAAATTGTAAAAGGGCCAAGGCCAATGTTTTCCACTTGCTTCTCTTTTGATGGTCTAATATGTGCATTAAAGTTGTCAAGGTCAATCTGTTTATCTGCAAAGACCCAAGAAATCAGGTCATATAAATTGTATGGATTGATTATAATTCTCAGGCTAGGTGCAGCACAGTGGAGATGAGCCCACCAGCACAAACTAGCACTTGTTTATGTATGAGACAATGCTGCAGCCAGAATAGCCAGCAGCCATAAAGGCACTTTGGTATTGGTGCAAAACATTGCTCATTGGCACTGAGCCTTTAGCTCATTGTAATCCAGGTCTAGCTAAATCAACTCAAGCACAGCTGCAAGGGTGCAACATGAGGATCTGCTGCTGAGCCAGAGCTCATAATCTGTTGAACAGACACACTACAAGCTACAGAGGTTAGGCCAGTAGGACTTACATAAGCACTGGTGATTGGTTGATATGTTCACACAAGGTTGTGATAGTAGATCAAGAGATGATTTGAACTCAGACAACTGAGTCTCAATGTAAGTACCACTGATATAATATACTCTAATAAGTAATCTACTGTACACTACTGTAGAATAGGGCTGGAACAAGTCTTAGCTTGTTCAACACTATGAAAATAAATAAGCTAAGTGATCAGATTTATAATCAGATGTGAAATATACATAAGTAAGCTATGAAGCAGATGATAAATAGAATGGAATGATGTCATAGGTGCTGTCTAAAGGTTATACCATGACATAATGGTGATGACATACCTGATATCAATGGAATGATGCAAGTAAAGCCTAGATTGGCTGAATTAGTGGATAAATAATGGTTAGCTAAGGTAAATGGATGAATTAGGGGTTAGGGTATAGAATGGAATTGTAAAATATCATAACAGAAATTTGTGATTCTGACATCCCTCCAACTTCCACTCCAGAACTTCATTTATTTCTTTTCCCTCCCTATTTCCACTTACTACTAGATCTCTTGCATCCAGAGGAACCAGACTTGATATCAGTGCCTAGCAATAATATAAAATTAGATACACAAACTCACTAGGAGAATCTTGCTCATGCTCAATGTGAACTTTGCACTGGCATGTGTAATGAGAAATTTGAGATAGTCATATATTACACCTGCATAATTGGTGACTGAATTTTCCTGCAAGAAAGATCAGTTAGGGCAGAAGCAGATGTCATTGTACTTGAGACATTGTAAATGCAACCAATCAGATTAGGGATACCACCCCTTGGAATAGGATACCAAGAAAACATGCATGTACTACCTAGGTATGCAAAGATGAGAGTAAAGCATGACTTCCAGATACACACACATTGAAATACAATTTGCCACTTTACCATCATGCAATGAGTGTATCATATTCATTAACCATCCTTTTCTCATCTTCATCTGCATTCTTAGGTACAATGGCATCACTAGTATGCTAGATACTGCTTAAATCACACTCTGCAAGTCTCCTTCAAATTGATATATGATGACCAAGTTAAATGATATTATTAAACCAGTGTGATATAAGGATGTGTGCATGGGTCTGGGGTATAAAGTGAACTGAAGTGTTATACTGAATAAGGAGGTAATTGGGGCAGACAAAGCACTATATATCATAAGTATGAATATATCTATTGTAGTGTAAAGAATACTTATCCCAGCTATTGCATAAGATAAATGTAAGGAGGTGACTGATCGTGAGATGAATTAAATATATTTATTATTATTAAAACCTAAGTAAAGAGGCAGTACTAATTAAAGTAGTAATGTTATGTAGTAAGGACTTACTTTTAGCTACTACCCAAGTGATAGCAAGAATAACTGAGGAGAATATGGAAGTAAGGTGAAAATAAATGTATAAAGTGAATAGAGATGCAAGCATAGTTCCAATTAACTTCAAAGCAAGGTAAGCAACCTCTAGAGAAATGACAAAGAATGAAAAAGGAACAAATAAAATGAGCCAAGAAAAAGGTGTGAAAAATCTAAGTAAAAGGGCAGTGATTGCCCACTCAGCCACTGCCCAAGGAGTAGCAGGAACAACTGAGGAGAGCCCAGGAGTGAAAAGGAATATATATATGAGATAGGCAAAGATGCGAGCGCGAAGTCCGATCAACTCCAAAGTGAAACAAGCGATCTCTGTAAGGGAATAGTAAAGGGGCATGAAATTATGGAATGAGAATGAAGCGAAGATAGGGCAAAGGGGTGACATAAGGAATGCATACTGATATGTCATTTGACACAAGTCTGGTTGTCCTATCCATCTCTGACTGCTTCCATGAGACTTCGGTAACTCCTATGTAGGAGTTATAGGAGTTCGTCCGGGACTTCGTTAAGGAATCTCAGAGTGTTGGAATGCGCAAGCACGCGCACAGCCACCACTCGGGCCTGATGGTGCGGCACAGTAGTTATAATATAGAGTTGCGACCTTTCTTTTACGGTTCCCCTCGTTTCCTTTGTCATTTTCCCGAGCCTTTGTCCCTTTGTATGTTCTTTATTTCCCTTTCATCTCTTTGATCTCGAGTCATTACCTTTGTACAGCCAGTGGCACCATAGGTATATCACGTCTCGCAGATAGCTTTAGCACCTCAGTCCGTTCGTCTCACGCAACGACTGAGGTGAGCCACATACGATACAGTACTACAGCGCACGTACTAACTACCGCTCGTAGTGTAGTATCTTTAGGTAATGACATTAGTCCGTTCGTCTCACGCAACGACTGAGTGTAGTATCTTTAGGCCGTCGCTGCTCTAAGTCTCATAGGTTATGAGTCCCGGGCTCCTCGCTTAAAGAAACAAAGATCAATCCAACCTTGCACAATGACTACCACTATTCCATTGACTGCAGACACTCTCCCGAGCAACGTTCCGAAACTAGATGTCAAAGGAACAAATTGGGCGATTTTCGCTTTTCATTTTCAGGTGGCCGTCGAAGCAAAGGAGATGTGGGGCCATTTTGATGGCACGGCCACCATGCCGACGGGCCAGACTCCACCTACGGCAGACGAAAAGACGGAGATAGATAAGTGGAAGAAAAACGAGGGTATCTCGAAGCACTTACTCACTCAACATATCCCCGATTCGACTGCGTTGAAAATACGAAAGTTAGCCACCATGGAACTCATGTGGAAAGAGATCACACGGGAGTACACGGAGAAGGGTGCTTACGCTCAAACAGAACTACGGTCACAGTTTCTCGAATCCAAGATGTTGAAAGGTGGCGACGTTCACCAATTCCTTGACGATCTGCGGACCAAACGGGAGGAGTTAGCCTCCGTTGGGGTGGATATCGACGAAAAGGACTATAGATCGACGATTATCAGGTCGCTCCCTCACTCGCTCGCCAACTTTGCGTCATCGCAGCTTGCCACAGCTCGCTTATACGCATCGACAAAAACAATCGAGCCCGACACCTTGATCTCCCTCATCAGCAAGGAGGCTGATCGGTTCAAGGCAAAGAGCACGCACCGTAACGATACCAAGGATCGGGACGAAGCCATGGCTGTAACTGCGCCATCTGGCACCCGTGGGCGAGGACGAGGCGGTCGCGGTTTCCGAGGCAATCGCCCGAAACGGCAGTGCTGGACCTGCAGATCAGATCAGCATCTGGCAGCCAAATGCGACAAAGCACCTGCCAGCGACAAGAAGACTGTGACACCACCTACCGGCAGTGCCCACGTAGTGGCTCTTGACGACGAAGACAACGGAGTCTTCGGCGTCGTGGAGGATGACGACTCCCTCCCCGATCTGCAATCAATCGCTTCAGATGAGAGCGACGAGGATGCACCTGGCGACGAATGCGGTGACGACTGGTTCTCGGAGGTTGGGGATGACGAACCGCTAGGTTATGACCTAAACGGAGCAGATAGCAACGATGAGCATCCACTCGACGAAGAGATAGCGGAACCCACCGATGTGGTTGCTCCCGCATCCGAAAAAGAATCTGGGACCGAACCCACTCACCTGTTGAGGGTGGACCTTTACGACTCTGGAACGACATGTCATTTGACCCCCGACCGAGAACGAATGACAGACATACGGTCAATCCCCCCAAAATTGTTCACCGCGGCAAACAAACAACGTTTCGCCGCCGTCGGTGTTGGGAACCTGATCATCAATGTACCCAATGGCGTAACCACCTCCCCACTCCATCTGACCAAAGTACTGTACTCACCCGAGGTCAGGTATACCCTCGTCTCCATCGGGAGGCTCGACGAGATGGGTATGTCAACTACGTTTGCAGACGGTTTTTGCACCATCAGGGGGAGTGACGGCACCACGATCGGGCGCATCCCACGTTCTACGAAAGGTCTATACCGCGTCGTGCATGAGTATGACCACTCTGCAGCCGCAGATGAACGTCTTACCGTAATGGAATTCCACAGGCGACTTGGCCACATCGTGCCCTCCGTCGCATGGAAGCTAGCTGAAACAGGTATGGTCAGTGGGTTGAAGTTCGACCTTGAACATGACGACCGTACCTTCTGCAAGTCGTGCGCATACGGGAAAGCCACCCGAAAGGCCATCGCGAAAGCGCGTGAGGGGCCGCATTCCTCATCCACTGGGGACATGATATTCTCCGACGTTTGGGGTCCCTCCCCCGTTACAACCATCGGTGGACGGCGCTACTACGTCACGTTCACCGACGACCACACACGTTTGACGCATATTCACCTACTTCGTCAGAAAAGCGAAACTTTCGATGCGTACCGAGGATTTGAAGCATGGCTCGACCGCCAGCTTGCCGCGAAGGTGAAACTTCTTCACTCGGATCGAGGAGGGGAGTACCAGGGAAAGGACTTCATCCTGTACCTTCAGCGTCAGGGAACGGTGCAATGACTTACTGTGCATGATACGCCTCAACACAACGGGGTTGCCGAGCGATTGAATCGCACCATTTTGGAACGCGTCCGCGCGCTGCTACACAACAGCGGCTTACCTAAGTATCTATGGGGCAAGGCAGCGCGTCACGTCGTTTGGCTCAAGAATCGGACACCCACCAAGGCGCTTGAAGGCCGTTCCCCGTATGAGGTTGCTATGGGTCGCCCCCCCAATTTGAGCGTCTTAAGGGCTTGGGGATCGACCATCTATGTTCAGACCGGCAAGGGGTCGAAGCTTGATGGGCGCACTGAGGTTGGTCGTTGGATTGGTGTTGACGACCGCATGGAGTATGCTTGTCGCGTCTACTGGCCTAAGACCTGTAGCGTGACCATCGAGCGTGACTTCTTTTTTGACAGTGCACCGACCGCCAAGGGGGAGGACCACGCTGCAGCAGATAGCGGCGATTCCCAGCACCCTGTCATAGTCATGCTAACGCAACCATTAGTCAGTGCCACCGTGCCACCGCCAAACGCCACTGTCTCGGCACCCGATCACGCCACTACCAATACAACCGCTCCACCCCTACAGCCGTCGGCACCTCCCGATGTCCCTGAACCATGTGCCCAGCGTATCTGCAAACCAAGCCAGCGGGTTCTCGACATCATCAGCCAGACCCCCTCATCTCGTCTCCCTCGCGGGATCCTCCTCCCTCCTCCGATTCCAGAGCCAGCCGCCCCACATGCCGAATGGCACGAAGAGCAATCAGCAGCCATAGCCGATAGGTACGATGAGGATTACGACGAAAAGGAGCTCACCATGCTTGTTGAGCAAGCCAGCACAGCGGCCGAAGCTCTCGAACCGAGCACCCTCGCTGAAGCCCGACGACGCCCTGATTGGCCGAAGTGGGAGCAGGGGATCCGAGAGGAGCTCAGCACGCTCGACAAAGCACGCACCTGGGAGCTCATAGACCCACCGCCCAACGCCAATATTATAGGCTCCAAATGGGTTTTTCGAGCGAAGAAGGACGTGGCTGGAAACGTCGTACGCTACAAGGCACGGCTTGTCGCCCAAGGATTCTCCCAAGTCCCCAGCGTCGACTACTTCGACACCTATGCGCCAGTTGCAAGACTTGCATCCATACGCACAGTACTCACTCTCGCCGCACGATACAACCTCGAGCTCCACCAAGTAGATATCAAAGGAGCCTACCTAAATGGCACGCTCGGAGATCACGAGGTAATTTACATGCGTCAACCACTGGGCTATGTGGATCCAGAGCATCCGTACAAGGTTTGTATCCTACGGAAAACCTTATATGGTTTAAAACAGAGCGGTCGCCGATGGTACCAACGGCTCGTGGAGATATTAGTCATACGCATGTCGTTCCGACAGTGCGAGGTGGACCAGGCGGTTTTCATCAAAAAGGAAGGGACCGCTATCACAATCATTGTCGTGCACGTGGACAATTGTACGATCGCAGCTACCGCCATGGAACTTATCGCGGCCATAAAAGACCAACTCGGACAGTATGTAGAGGTCACGGATTTGGGGGAGCTTCATTGGCTCCTCAGCATCGAAGTCACACGCGACAGGGATATGCGAGAGATTTCCCTCTCGCAGAAGTCGTATGTTGAGTCAATCCTGTGTCGCTTTAACTTCGAGGACACTAAACCCATCTCCACGCCGATGGACCCGAGCATCAAATTGACAACCGCACAATCACCCGCCATGGCAGCTGAATATGCCGCCATGAAACACATTCCGTATCAAGCGGCTGTCGGCTCCCTCATGTATGCCGCACTCGGCACTCGTCCCGACATCTCGTACGCGGTCACGCACGTCTCGTGCTTCTCTTCCAGCTACGGTCAAGCGCACTGGGAGGCGGTAAAACGTATTTATAGGTACCTCGCTGGGACGCGAGGACTTCGTCTGACTTACAGAGGATGTGAAAAGCCGCTCGTAGGGTATACAGATGCTGATGGTAGTGTCAATGACGACCGGCGTGCCATCTCTGGGTACGCATTTCTCATCGACGGGGGTGCTGTGTCCTGGGGTTCTAAACGACAGGAGATCGTTTCCCTCTCGACTACCGAGAGTGAGTATGTGGGAGCTACCTATGCAGTGAAAGAGGCTCTATGGCTCCGCATGCTCATCTCTGAGCTCTTTACCCCCATTGATCAGCCGACCACGTTGTTTTCCGACAATCAATCCGCCATCACGCTCGCCAAGGATCACCAGTACCACGCTCGTACCAAGCATATCGACATCCGTTTTCACTTCATACGATGGATCATCGACGATGGTAAATTGCGCCTCATCTTTTGTCCTACGGGCGACATGGTGGCCGACATATTCACCAAGGCTCTGCCCTCTCCCAAGGTCAAGCACTTCGCCTCCGAACTGGGACTGCGCGCGGCTTGAGGGGGAGTGTTGGAATGCGCAAGCACGCGCACAGCCACCGCTCGGGCCTGATGGTGCGGCATGGTAGTGTTGCGACCTTTCTTTTACGGTTCCCCTCGTTTCCTTTGTCATTTTCCCGAGCCTTTGTCCCTTTGTATGTTCTTTATTTCCCTTTCATCTCTTTGATCTCGAGTCATTACCTTTGTACAGCCAGTGGCACCATAGGTATATCACGTCTCGCAGATAGCTTTAGCACCTCAGTCCGTTCGTCTCACACAATGACTGAGGTGAGCCACATACGATACAGTACTACAGCGCACATACTAACTACCGCTCGTAGTGTAGTATCTTTAGGTAATGACATTAGTCCGTTCGTCTCACGCAACGACTGAGTGTAGTATCTTTAGGCCGTCGCTGCTCTAAGTCTCATACAGAGTTGGATAGGAGGGCCCGGAGGAGATCGGAGTTGTCATCTCTAACAAAAGGGGCTATAACTGAAAGAGAATAGAGAAGCTAAGTACCTAGTATATGCCAGTCATGTTACACTTGATCCCGAGGGGTCTAGCGCGAACTTGGTGAAGGTCCTGAGACACGAAGACAAGGGGGTACCTTGCTAACAGCAAGGTCAAGGGTTCATCCTGGTATTGACCAGATGATAGACTTCCTGGTGGAGCGGGTGGACCAAGGACAATCCCTTGTGATCAGGATAGGACACAGGGGAGAGCAAAAGTGCTCACTCAAGTGTAGAGCGAAGACACACAAAGAGGAAGGTTAGGATATATATGCAAAGTAGGTCTAAGCTAGGGTACAGGAGACCTACTTGGGGTTTATATACAAGAACAACGAAACGCTGAGTAATTGTATAGAATCGGAAAGAACATGAAAGAACAAAGTGGCTGACTGATCGTTGAGTCAGCGAGCCAATAGCAGAAGTCGCTTAGTTAGTAAGCAAAGAACTCCATGGAAGGAGGAAGAACAAAAGAGTATGTGACTAAGGGAATACGGACTTAGCATGACGAGAGCTAAGCAAGGAGGGATAAGTCCAAAAGAAAAAAAAAAGAAACAGGACATGGGTACAAATCGTAACAAGTCATGTGATTAACATAAATGGTCACCTTTCACCTTTAGTTCAATGGATCTTGCAGGGTGTTCATAACTTCTAACTTCAGAGTTCCAGAAGTTGGACAGAAGTGCCCAAAGGAGTTTGGAGTTGTTGTTTCTAACAATTGTACCACTATATAAAAAGGTGGCACAAAGAAGAAAGAAAAACAAGAAATAGATAGATAAATACATAAATCAAAATTCAATTGTATTAATAGTATATGTATATGATATTACATATATAGGAGAAAGATGTTGTAAGTGATTGCAGCTATATGGATGCTTTCATATTTTGACAGATGCTCCCAGATGTATGACTGTGCTTGAGAGTACTAAGTGCTAACATGTAAATTGTGATTAGGCAGTCTTTATTGCTGTAATCATTGTAATTCAATCCTATAAAGTAACTTCATTTAGCAAGATTGCAACTGGCAGCTCCTTAGCCAGCTCTGGCTGTGGTTTTGCAATAAATTTACTTTACTTGACCCTTCTACATCATTTTGCTTCTTTCTCTGATATTTTTCTGGTAATACACCCTAGTTGATGTACTGGATGTGTGAGATGCTTTCTCACACCTCTTTTCAGATAACCATAGCTGAGCATCATCAAAAGATGGGAACCACATACTTAACTCAAATTCCCACAATAGCAAGTCAGCCAAAAAGTAATAGTAGCATTGTAGTTAGCCAGACATTTGATGAAGTATATATGCCACATTCAATCACACATTCCAGCAACTATGCATCTCTGCCAGATCTGAGTCAGCTGGGACCTTGTGATATCAGTCACATATCCCCAAGGACTTTATCTCCTTCCTTGGTGAGAAGCAGTGCATGTGATGCCAAGTGATCCCCTGAACCCTTGTAGTTGTTGTTACATGCATGCCCCTCACTACCACCTTGCTCAGCATCTTCCCCAGCATACTCACCCTAAGCAAGGAGATACTCTGTGGGGCCAGGGCAGACACTTATCCACCAACTGTGCCAACCATATCAGTATATCAGGCTCAACAGGATACTGCAGCCCAGTCTGCCTGCTGGTTATCTTATTCTGATCCGCTTGGTGGAGTCCGCATCCCCAGACGTATGTTTGATGATGATTTTGCGGCACGGATGGTCCGGGCGGCACCATCATGCCCGATGTAGGAGAGTGCCTCCACGAGTTCATCTAGATCGTTTCTATATCTGGATCAGCCCCACCTCTGACGCTCGGCCAAAAAAACATCAGCTGGAAAGATGTCAACTATCATTCAGTTTTGTGCGATTGAGTGGGGAATGGAGATATGCGAGCTCTATGTAGACTCGCGGTCAAGAGTGCCACTCTGGTTCTCTCGCGGTGTACTGCGTCAATGCCAAAGTTCCCCTGGACAGTGCTTCCCTTTCGCACAATCCCAGCCCTCCTCGGATCGCCAAGCCCGGGAATATTGAACGTGGAATAGGTGCTGTGACATGGCACAGAAAGTTTAACTGCGCGACGGAAGATGTGCTCATTTAAGCTCCGTTGTCGGAAACGGCGGCGGCGGCGGCGATTCGAAGTAGAGTACACCACACCTGGTGACTCTAAACCCAAAGCGACTTATCCGTCTGAATCTTTTTTTAATCCTGATCGGTGTGAGCGATTCACGTGGTGCAGCATCCGACCATATGACCCCATATTTTTGCAGTCTTCCCGGCATGGCCCGTTTAAAATGCGCGCTCCTTCCGGACTCGGGGGCTATATATGTACGTCATGTTAGTTAAAACAGAACCGGACCTTGTCTTGTCCCGCTGGAGATCTTTGTGGGATGCAGGTGATAGAAGGTTGTTGGAACGGCGTTGTCAGATC
>JBBPKS010000093.1:0-23388 GCA_038089355.1 Pulveroboletus ridleyi | reverse complement strand
ATACGACTCTAAGCCAACCCGCGGGAACTCCACACCGCTTCCCTTCAAGGACCCCAAAGACCACGCCAACCCGCCCTCAGTGCGGCCCAATGAGCACGACGACGACGACCACGTCCACACATCCACGGCCACCTCCCCCGTCGAGTCCACACACACCTCTCACCTGTTCCCATCGTGCTCGCCTACGACGGCTCGCTCTACCCCGGAGTTTGAATGTGGTTGCAGGGGTCCCAGCGCGTGTCTCATTCATTTTCCTGAGCAAGCCTTTGACGACGATTTAGCTCGTGCTCAAGAACTATCCGAGGCACCGTAATCGTAGGTTGAGTCTGGGGTCATCTAGGTTGCTTCCAAGCAACCCATTCTGCGTGCTCTACCACGTGTGTGGCTGAGCTGCGAGATCGACCTTCCACAGGACATTCTGTTGCATATACAGGGGTTGCTACGATGTCTCATGTTCTCTGGATACTGCGAACAAGCTTAGTGCATATCACGCGTGCACTCGCCAGACGATAACCAACAATTCTGCTCTTTGGGATCCATCTCGTCAATTCGTTTATCAAGGATCTACACTGGGTGATGTAAGGCCACAATCTTTCCTTTGTCATGGCATACCTGGAGTAATACAGAAGGTCTTTGTCATTTCATCTGTCCTATCATCTACTGCACTATATGTGGTTGCAATTGGTATTATAACTGGGACTAGGTGTAAGGATTGATCTTATTGTGTTATTTGAAGTTTATCTAGGTTGATTTTTAGGGAGGCCCAGTTAAAAGGATTGCTCTTACTTGTAGTGACCCTGCTCCATGTCTCCCCTCTTCTCTTGTTTAGTATGGTGGAGGTTCAGGGAGTTTGGAGTTCCCTGCTTCTTTCTGACTTGTCTTCATCACCTTACTGATTGATGTTTATATGCTAATGGTAGGTTCATCAAGGGCAAGCTCAATCACCTTGCTTGGCAAGGTCCATGTCCCATAACAGTTCATGTGTCAAAATGTTCACATGTACAAATAAAAAACTGTGGCATTAACATTATTATTGCTGTGTTTGTTGCTTGATATTGTTTTGTGATTACCTTGCTGGCCAGGCAAGGTTATATGCTGACTGATTTCATATGCAGATCTTAAGTACAAACAGATCCATTTCCAAATATGAGTAAACAGTTGTGTCTCCTCCCTGCTGTTCCACTTAGCTACCATTCTTGGTGGACTTGGCACAAAACACTTAGGCTGTATCCAGCAAAGAAATCATAACACAAAAACTGTGGTTTTTCAGTCAGGTGACTTCAGTGACTTTGGTTAGTATTTGAGCTCTGCCATGGCTTGGTATGGCACAGCTATGATTCCCTCAGGTCAATAATGGATACCAGTCAAGGATTCACTGGTGATGTTAGTAGTAAGTTGTATATGATATATTTCCTGTGATATGCAATCCTTTATTCAGCCACCTTAGTTGATGATGAGGATGATGAAGAATATAGCAAGCAAGTGTGGACCCTCCTACTTTTTCATCAGAAGCAGATAGATGAGATCGTTGTTGCAGTGGCCTCAGCAGTAGCCCAGGTGATAGCCCTAGCAGTACAATGGAATGAAGCAGTGCCTTATCATACCTCAATCCTTACTAGTGAGGGGTGGGTCAAGGAACTCCTTGCTGG
Organism: Pulveroboletus ridleyi; assembly: GCA_038089355.1. Taxonomy (NCBI): domain Eukaryota; kingdom Fungi; phylum Basidiomycota; class Agaricomycetes; order Boletales; family Boletaceae; genus Pulveroboletus; species Pulveroboletus ridleyi. Next base: position 21,739 of record JBBPKS010000093.1, on the reverse strand, counting down.
ACATCCCAAGCAAATCTGTTGTGAACTTGGTGTTCACAAGGAAGTTTTCTATGTTCTGATTGCAGAGCTAAGAGCTACTGGGTATCAAGACTCAAAAAAGGTCAAGCTTGAAAAACAACTAGCGATTTTTATATATACTGGATTGTCCCTGCAGCATGTTGGTGAGCAGTTCCAGTGAGCGATGGATACCATTTCAAGGTACATTCATATCATGTCAATAAACTCACTGATAACCTTCTAATAGATACTTCAAGATGATTCTGGAGGTATTCAGCTCTCCACACATCTATAGGTGATATGTCCAGCTTTCTCATGTTGGAGATCCAACTCCCCATCACATCGCATCCAACACTTGTTTCTGGCCCTATTTCAAGAATGTGATTGGTGCTATTGATGGTACCCACATTCCATGTATGGTAATGGCTGAAGAACATGATATCACTCAGAACAGAAAAGGTTTCATGTTGTAAAATTGTCTCATTTGTTGTGATTTCGACATGAAGTTTACATATGAGCTTAGTGGCTGGGAAGGATTGGCAGCCAATGCATCTGTATATCATGATGCCCGCATTAATGACCTTACTGTTCCTTCAAGCAAGTACTACCTTGCCAATGCTGGATTTCTGAACTGCCCAGAGCTACTGGTACCGTTTCATGGTGAACACTATCACCTTGCTGAATGGGGCCATGCTGGCATTCAGTGAGTCCCATCATTTAATCAGTTCCTTGACTGATAAGCCTTCTAGACCTGTGAATTGTCATGAATACTTCAATTTGTGCCATGCTCAGCTGCATAACATTGTTGAACATATTATCAGTGTTGTCAAGCACCATTTCCACATCCTCATCATCCCCCCTGAGCTCACTATGCAGGTTCAGGCATGCATTCCCTCTGCATGCTGCTGCATTCACAACATTATTTGTACCTTCAATGTAGCAAATTTAAAGGAGGGAGAAATAGATGCCCTGGTTGTAGTTTGTCCACCAGAGGAACTTGAAGCATATGGGACTCTTGCCAAGGGTGTTCCCACTGCCACTGGCTGCAATATGATGAGCACGATACATGATAATATATCATCTGCTTTATGGTCTAACTATGCAAGTGAACAGGCCAAGAGAGAAGATCCTGTGGCTAACCCACAGGGCAATTAGTATCCAATGTGGTTCATTCGGTAGTACACATAGAAATACAATGTATCTTCCATAGATTGTACATTAGATCATACTAAACACCTGCTTCCTCAAGTCGTTTGTGGAGCCAAGCTACTCAAATGGCACTATAAGATGAAATGTCACTAGCAAGTAAAATATACACATCCACATGGTCAATGTTCTTCTGAAAACAGTCCATAATAATGATGACTTGTTCAGGGTGGAGGGTTGCCATATCCAGTGAAAGAAGTCTTTTTGTTGCTTTGGCTTTGTGAGTCTCAGCACTAACTGGATTAAATGACTGCACTAAGTGGGTCACTGAAGCTTGGTGAGAGGACTTGTCCTAACTATTGCAATGCTTTCCCAAAGCATACTGTTGAGGTCTCCAAGGTAATTTCCAACCTGGTCAATTGCTGATGGAATAGTTGCAAGATGATGCTTCTGGGATGAATGGGCTGTGTCAGAACCACAATTTCTTCAACGTCTATTACGACTGTTTCACGTCCTTATTCTAAACCCATTTCCTTAATTCATTGCTTACTTTAGTATTTCCTTCACTATTTCACTAATTTGGGTCTAGGCTACCCTCATTTGCATCACTCCATTCCATCTACGTCAAGGTCTAGCCTATTGACACGACCTCTGACATCATTCCATATTTATGACGTCACGCTACGTCATTCCATTCTATTTATCATCCGCTTACTTATATTTCACACCCAATCGTAGACCGATCACATTAACCTATTTATATCCATAGATCGTTGATCTGTTAGTCATCCCCGGGTCAAGGGCTTCGCTCGGATCTTAACCAGATCTCGATCGTTGCTTAGGGCTTAACAGGCATTAGGGTTAGCAATACCTATATAAGTAGTACATATCCTGTAATTAGCCTTCGTTCTTGGAATTCTCATCGCTATGGGTCATTCTCTGTGTGTGTGCCATTGCCGCACCTTAGTCTGATTTGTGGTTTCGGCCTCACTTGCTTCTCACTTTGAGTTGCTTGTGTTGTTCCTGATATAATTCCAAGAACAATGTCGTGGACTTCGCGGAACGGAGGACGCGAGTCGAGTGGGGTACGTTCCGTTGACGACGGATGGCGGGCATGATGACGGGTAGTCTGGTAACGTGTTGTCTCTCTGCTGAGTCCTCTTTTAAGATTTCTCAGTGAGTCTAGACCAAATGCGGGAGTGGGGTTTCTTGTAATATTTTTCTCATGGGTGTTCGTAACGGCAACTTGCTTTGGCCAATGGGAGTGTTGGCAACTAGGGTAGACGGGTAAGACCCGGTGTCGTACAACGCTATGATGGAGCGTTCTCCGACGGACGTCTCAGGTATTCCGTGAACCTGGGGACTCAAATCACAGAGATCCCGCCCTAGTGCACTATGGGCAATAGCAACTTTATCCTAATTTATGTGGCGGTGGACGGCCGCATCATATACCTGATAACCGTGGTACGCGGGGATCCTTCGAGTGGTATCCATACTCTATGCCTCTACATGTCCTGAGGATCGGACGGCCGGTTTAAGCTGGCTGGGCTGAGGGTTGTGACGTGCTTCCCTTTGTGAGCGGTTTAACCGACGTGCTCGGGTCCTTGGGCCTTTTAATGTCGTGCTGAGGACGATAATAGTTTAACGCCAATTTCGGGCAAACGTTCGTGGTCGTTCTTGAGAGTGGGAATCCTTGTCTCCAGCTCTGATAATCGTTTCTGTGGGGGTACATAATAAACTCAACGCAACCTCGGGTGCGGAGACATGTGACATGGAGCGATGGTAAAAGCAGTTTATTCTCGTGCTGAGGAGGATGCGAAATCGTACAATATTCTTGACAAATAAAGCCTGTTGGTAGGACTGTTAATGGCGAACTCCTGGATGCGAGAGGACTCTTCTGATCGATAGGACTGCCCAAGCGCACGGGGGCTCCTGATACGACAGGGATAGCTTTGATGGTTCTTCCGTAACGTTCCCGACAAACGTTGAAGGTGCTTTGCTAGTGGGATAAAGTATCGACCAGCTAGGCGTGATTGAAAGGGAGAGTGTCTTGAACGGCAGCGAAAGCCTAGATGCGGGATGCGAAAGAATCGCTATAAGGAAGAGAAGTCTGGCGCGACGACAATAAGTTTGAAGACGTGAGAGACGAAGGGAGGTGGTTCTTGGAATTATATCAGGAACAACACAAGCAACTCAAAGTGAGAAGCAAGTGAGGCTGAAACCACGAATCAGACTAAGGTGCGGCAATGGCACACACACAGAGAATGACCCATAGCGATGAGAATTCCAAGAACGAAGGCTAATTACAGGATATGTACTACTTATATACAATTGGCTGGTTCATTCAAGTAACTTGGAGGTCTGTTCATCATGGTGGTGGAAGGGTGCAAATATTGATCATACTCCTATCCTACAGACTGTTAGAGATGACAACTCCAATCTTCTCCTGGCTCTCCTGTCCAATTCCAAAGTTCCTTAGTGAACTCCTATATGAACTCCTACAACTCCTATACAGGAGTTATCAATATCCTATAGGAGCAGTTAGAGATGGATAGAAAGGTTGGACTTGCATCTGATATCATGTCAGTACTCATTTCTTATGTTATTTCCTTACTCTGTTTTTGCTTTATCCCCATTCCATAATTCCATGCTGCTTTTCCTTCCTTTTTACTATTTCCTTACAGAGATCACTTGCTTTGCTTCAGAGTTGATTGGACTTTATGCTCACATTTCCATGAAAAGGCTAAGGATAGCATGCTCAGTTGTTGCATGGGCAGATGAACTAGTGTATTACCTAAGGATAGCACACTATGTACATCATGAGCATAATAATGCTATCATAGTGTATAATGGTACTCACCTCAGTCATTGCACAGGCAGACAAACTGAGGTGACAAGCAAATGTTGAGAGACTTAAATATACATCTCACCACTGGAAAGGCACAAAGGTGAAAAGGGAAAACAAAGGCCATGAAAGGAATCAAAGGGAACAAAGAAAGTCTAATTGATACTGTATGTGTATGAATCGGTATGTGTGGTCTGAAGTGTGACTGCATGTATGGTTGCCTATTCTAACACTCCCCCTCAACTTGCACAGAGTCTGAGTTTGGCCATGAAGTGTTTGACTTTGGGTGATAGAAGAGCCTTGGTAAAGACATTGGCAACCATGTCAGCTGTGGGGCAGAAAATGAGGCAAATCTTGTTGTCATCAATGATCCAATGGATAAAGTGATAATGCACATTGATGTGTTTGGTGCGTGCATGGTATTGATGGTCATGTGTGAGAGCAATTGCCAATTGGTTATCAGAGAAAAGGGAGGTTGGATCCTTGAGTGGTGCAAAAGTGTCAGCAATGAGGGACCATAGCCACAGCACCTCCTTCACAGCATGGGTGGTGCCAATGTACTCACTCTCTGTGATTGATAGCAATATAATCTCCTGTTGTTTGGAGCTCCAAGAGACAGCTCCCCCATCAATTAGGAAAGCGTAGCCTGAGATAGCATGTCGATCCTTGATAACGCTGCTATTTGTGTCTGTGTATCTGATAAGCAGCTGTACTCCCCCTCCATAAGTTAGCCTCAAAGTCTTCATACCACAGAGATAACGATAAATCTGTTTCATGGCATCCCAATGAGCTTGTCCGTAGTTGGATATGAAATGAGATACCTGTGACACAGTATATGAGATATCGGGCATGTACCCAGAGTGGCATACATAAGCGAGCCCACAGCCTCCTGGTACAGTATGTGGCACATAGCAGCATATGCCACAGCAGTAGTGGGGGATTGCATGACACTCAGCCTGGTGCTTGGATCCATGGGTGTGGAGATGGGCTTCAAATCATTGAAGTTGAAGCACCAGATAATAGATTCAATATACATGGTCTGTGAGAGTGAGAGAGTGTAGTTGTCATGATGACAAATGACCTCAATCCTGAGGAGCCAATGGAGCTCCCCAAGATCTGTTATCTCAACAAAGCAGTTTAGTGCAGTTTTGATGATGATGACCAGGTTGAGTGAGGTGGTGGCTATCATACAATCATCCACATGGACAATGATGATGGTGAGCTTGTTGTCCATTTGTTTTATAAAAACAGCCTGGTCAACTTCACACTGCTGGAAAAGGAGCTCAGTTACTAAAATTTCTACAAACCATTGGTACCACCATCTCCCGCTCTGCTTTAATCCGTATAGGGTTTTGTATAGTAGACATACTTGGCACAGGTGATTGGGGTTGATGTAGCCAGGCAGTTGCTGCATGTAAATTACTTTGTTATCTTGCAATGTTCTATTTAGGTAAGCACCTTTGATATCTACTTGGTGCATTTTGAGGTTATGTCAGGCTGCAAGAGCAAGAACAGTGTGGATTGACATCAACTTGGCAACAGGCATGTACATGTTGAAATAATTGATCCCAGGTACCTGTGAAAAACCTTGAGCAACAAGGTAAGCTTTGTGATGCATGATATGCCCAGCAGCATCCTTTTTTATGTGGAAAACCTATTTTGAGCCTATTATATTGGTGCCAGGGGGAGGGTCTACAAGAGTCCAGGTCCCAGCCTTGCTGAGCATATCGAGTTCTTCTTGAATGCCTGCTCCCATTGAGGCCAGTCAGGACAGTAGTGTGCATCTGTGAGGTTGGATGGCTCGAGTGCTTCAGCTGCCATGCTAGCTTGTTCAATGAGCATAGTCAATTCTTGATCATTGTACTCAAAATTGTATCTGTCCTCAGAGAGTAGTGATATGTGGCTGACCTCATCCTGGCTCTTGGGTGTGATGGTTGTGGTGTCAGAGCTTTCGGGAATGGAGGGAGGTGCAAGCACTCCACAATGAAGGTGTGGAGAGGCACCTTTGCCACTGAGAATGTCAAGTATGCACTGGCTTGGCTTTCAGATGCGCTGCACATGTGGATTTGATGGTTCGGGAGAAGCCAGTGCCACAGGAGGCACAGGGACAGGTGGCACGAGGACAGGTGGTGATTGTGTGACATGAGGCAGTGGCACTGTGGCATTAGCTGATGGCAATGCACTGGAGCTGGTAACGAGAGGCTGTGCTGTGATGTCGGTGGTTAATAAAATGTCCCTCTCCCCCTCAACGGCATCCAGCAGAGCAAAATAGAAGTCCTGTTTGATGGTCATGGCATGTGACTTAGGCCAATATATGTGGCAAGCATACTCAGTCCGGTTGTCAATACCCACCCAACAGCCAACCTTGACATGACTGCCCAATTTGGAACTGCCACCAGTGTGAATGTGCACAGTGGAACCCCAATCATGCAAACTATGGAGGTTAGGAGGGCACCTAAAAGCAAGCTCATATAGGGATTTGCTAAGGAGAACCTTGGTGGGCATCCTATTCCTCAACCATACAATGTGACATGTGGCCTCACCCCATAGAAATTTAGGCAAGCCACTAGTGTGAAGCAGTGCTCACACCTGCTCCAAGATGGTGTGATTCAAATGTTCCACAATGCCGTTGTGTTGTGGCATGTCATAAGTGGTGAGCCATTGCACAGTCCCCTGTTGTTCCAGATACAACATGAACTCCTTTCCCAGGTATTCCCCACCTCAGTTGGAGTGAAGAAGCTTGACTTTAGCAGTCAGCTGCCAGTTAAGCCATGTCTCAAAAGCCTGATAGCAGAAGAAGGTGTCACTCTTTTGGTGAACAAGGTACAGGTGGGTCAATCACATATGGTCACCCATGAACATCATATAGTAGTGACAGCTGTTTATGGTAGCCACAGGGGCTGGTCCCCAAATGTCCATGAACATGATGTCTCTGGTGGCAGAGGCACATGGTCCCTCATGTATCTTGGCAATGGGCTTGCAAGTCACCTTTGTCAGAACCACAATTTTCCCTTAATGATATTTATGACTTCAAGCCCCTATCTCAATCCCCTTTCCTTAATTCACACCCAAATACCTTAGATTTCCTTCATTATCCATTAATTCAGGTCTAGGCTATCTTCAATTGTGTTATTCCATTGACATCAGGTTATGTCATCATGACATCATGGTCTAGCCTATTGACATCACCATGATGACATTCCATTCTATTTATCATCCATTAGTCATTGCTTATTTATATTTCATATCTGATTGTAGATTCGATCACATTAGTATATTTATATCCACAGATCATTGATCCACAGTAGATCTCAGGTCATGGGCTTTGCTCAGATCTTAACCAGATCTTGATCATTGCACAGGACTATTATAGGTCCAAGGGTTAGTATTACGTATATAAGTAGTACATTCCTATAATAGTCTACGTTTTTGTTAAGTCTGGGTCCTCCAGACTCAAGTCCAGTCAGAGATCTGAAGGTGAGTACATGAAGTTCATCGGAGGACGAACAGAGGATGGGATGGAGATGGGATACCTAGGAGGACATTGGCGCAGGACTTATGTGTTATGCCCTTGCCAAGGTTCAGTCCTCATATTTCATAGGGAGAGAGGAGGGAGTGAGAGAGCAGGAGAAGGAGACCGAATGAGGGTCAGGAGGAGACTAATGTGATATTCATACTGAGGTACAAAGATGGAGTACAGAGGACTTATATACTAAAGTCCAATCGGAGTTCGGATGGAAGAATGAAGGAACATATGGTAAGGTACCTCAGGTAAAAGGAAAGCATGTGGAGACGGAGAACATACATAGGAGGAGGCATATGGTGTGGTGAAGGGTCTATGGTAAGAATAAAGGGTTGAGGAAGGAATGAAGGGTCAAGGAAGAACAAGGGGAATATTAAATGTGGTAACTATGAAAGTCCAAGAGGAAGGAGTGAAGTCCGGGTACAGGGGTATGAAGTCTGAGTTACAGAGTACTGGAAATGGAGTGAGGGGTTCAGAGGACAGGGTTCAGAGCAGATATGACAGTTCTTGGAATTCTCATCACTATGGATCATTCTCTATGTGTGTGCCTATTGCTGCACCTTAGTCTGTTCTGTGGTTTTGGCCTCTCTTGCTTCTCATTTTGAGTGGCTTGAGTTGTTCCTGATAGCCTTGCCATACATGCAAGACTCACAGAAGGTGTCTTCATCATCATCTAGATTAAATTCTAGCCCACTGACCATTCCCCATGTAACCAATTGATGTGTGGCTGATGGGGCAATATGGCCCAAACGATGATATAGTTCCATAATGGTAAGTTGCTCTACAGCAGCTGCATGATCTCCTTCATGCACCATGTAATACAGGCCCTTTGCAGATTGCGGGATGTGTCTGATCATGTCTCTGTCAGCACTGCAAATGGTGCAGAAACCCTGTGTAAAGGTGGTCGAGAGACCAATCTCATTGAGCCACCTGATTGACATGAGGGTGTACCCCACCTCAGGTGAGTACAAGACCTCAGTTAGCTGCAGCTTTGACATAGCGATGCCATTTGGCACATCGATAATCAGGTTGCCCACCCTAGTCACAGCAAAACACTGTTGATTTGCTGCCATAAAGGATTTAGGTGGGATTTGCTGGATGTTTGTCATTCAAGCATGGTCGGGAGTGAGGTGTCAGGTGGTACCCAAGTCATATAGGTCAACACAAGAGGCTGTAGAGGTGCAATCTCCAATGACAGGAGCAGCAAAATTGACCAGTGAGGTGTCTAGGTTGCTATCAGAGTTGTCAGCTGTGTCATTCCAACTGCAGCCCCATGGACTGTTATCACCAGGGTCAGAAAACCAATCACTCCAGTCATCACAGTCAGAGAGGGTGTCCTCCTCAGATGGCTCATCCTCATCACTTGAAAATGGGGTGTTGAGGCCAAGCAGAGAGTTTTCGTCACTAATGGTCTCCAGGTTGGGCAGGGAATTGTCACTGCTGACAGTATCCAAGTCTGGGAGGGAGTCATCATCACTGACAGACTCCAGATCTGGGAGAGATTCCTCATTGCTGACAACCCTGAAAACCCCATTCTCATCATTGACAACTGTGGCATGAGCTGTATCCTTCAGGTGTGTTAATTCTTTCTTTGCGCTGTCTGCTGCCTTATTGCACATTGCAGCAAGGTGCTGGTCCAATCCACAGGTCCAACACAGCTGCTTGGGCCTGTTGCCACAGTGACTGTGACTTCCACATCCATGCCCATGGGATGGAGAGGAGGTACCAACGGCCATTGCTTTATCACAATCCTTCACATCTCCTCAGTGGGTGTTTTTGGCTTTGTATTAGTCTGATTCCTCACTAATGAGCAAGATCAGAGTGTCTGGATTGATTGTTTTCGTGACTGCATACAACTGTGCTGCAGCAAGTTGGGCCGAGACAAAGTTCGCCAACAAGTTTGGAAGCAAATGAATGATGGTGGAGCAGTAGTCCTTCTCATCAATATCCACTCCAACTGACACTAGCTCCTCTCACTTTGTTTGCAGGTTGTTGAGAAACTGGTGAATGTTGCCTCCCTTTGATAGCCTGGACTCTAAAAATTGAGTGCAGAGCTCGGTTTGTGCATACACTCCTTTTTCAGTGTACTTGCATGATATCTCTTTCCACATCAGCTCCACAGTAGCCAGCTTCCACACCTTCAATGTGGTGGAGTCTGGAATATGCTGCATAAGTAGATGTTTAGATATTCCCTCATTATTTTTCCACTTATCAATTTTGGTTTTCTCATCTGCTGTTATGACTGCGTCGAGCAGCCATCAAAGGGGACAGGAAGACCCTTCGGCCGGAAGAAAGAACCAAACCTAAACAGCCGATGATGAGGCTAGCCAGCAAAGAAAGGAATGTTGTAACCCTGGCAGGGGAGCTACAAGTGCCAGTGTAGCTGATCGGAGGAGAACCCTTAGCAGACAAGGTTTTAACCCAAGTCCCAGGGGCCTACAAAGGGTGAACTAGACAAGTGGTCAAAGCTGGGGTTTAGCCAGCTGGGACCGCCGCCTTATATATTGGCAAGACCTGCGCACGGACCAAGTAGTACACTACTATACATGGAAGTAATAGATAAGGCTATGCTACAATGGAAGGACGGAGATAGGATCGGAGATCCGAGGATCGGGATCGAGATCCAATATATACTAATGGATACATAGGGGGGATTAGATCAGATTGGGAGATCTAGGAGGTGGCAGGATTGCCGTGGAGATCCGATGGAGATAAGGGTTAGGGTAGTCTAAGGGTTGTCAACATGTAACCCTAGAGGTAATGATGTCATAGATGATGTCGAGGGTCTGGATGTATCATGTGACTGGTCATGTGATCAGCCTCATGGAGGTCATGTGACGTAAGGAGCATGAGGAGTAGTAAAGAGTGTGAAAAGGAGTGTGAGAATAAAGTTAGTTGCACGTGGTTCTTAACATCTGTAGTCAGAGGAGTCTGGGTCATTGGCATAGTAGTGGTGCTGTTGAAGTGGCTCCACATCTCTTTAGCCTCAACTGCAACTTGAAAACGGAAAGAGACTATCACTCAGTTTGTTCCTTTGACGTTGAGCTTTGGAATATTACTGGGTAGAGTGTTGGTAGTGAGCAGAATAGTGGTGGACATTGGTTCAAGGTATATGATCAATTGTTTATGCAAGGAGCTTGGGGCTCATAACCTGAAAAGGCTAAGAATAGCATGCTCAGTCATTGCACAGGCAGACGAACTGGTGTATTATCTAAGGATAGCATGCTATGTACATCGTGAGCATAATGCTATCATAGCATATAATGGTACTCACCTCAGTCATTGCATGGGCAGATGAACTGAGGTGACAAGCAAATGTCAAGAGACTTAAATATACATCTCGCCACTGGAAAGGCACAAAGGTGAAAAGGGAAAACAAAGGCCATGAAAGGAATCAAAGGGAATAAAGAAAGTCTAATTGATTATGTGTATGAATTGGTATGCATGGTCCAAAGTGTGGCTGCATGCACAGTTGCTTATTCCAACACTCTACCCACTTCATATATATATTTCCCATTACTCCTGGGCTCCCCTCAGTCATTCCTGCTACTCCTTAGGCTGTCAGGAACTAACTTAAGCATAAAGTATGCAAAAGGGACATCTGGGCCTTCACTCTGGGAATAAGAGCAAATCAAGCACAAAGCCTAATCTACAGGTGAGTGCTGTCAAGTCCAGGTCCTCCAGACTCAAGTCCGATTGGAGGTCCGAGGGTTAGTATATGAAGTTCGTGAGAGGATGAACGGAGTTCGGAGCAGCAAGGGGGTACCTAGGAGGACATTGGCGCAGGACTTATGTGTCGTGCCCTTGTCTAGGTTCTGTCCTCGTATTTCGTAGGAGGGGAGTAGGGGGTAGGGGAGAAGGGAGTCGGACGAGAGATAGGAGGTGACTAGTTTGATATTTGTACTAAGGTATAAAGATGGAATACAGGGGATTTATATATGAAAGTCTGATCGGAGTTCGGACAGAAGAATGGAGGAGCATGTGGTAAGGTACATCGGGTAAAAGGAAAGCATGTGGAGACAGAGAACATATGTAGGGGGAGGCATATGGTGTGGCAAAGGGTCTAAGGTAAGAATGAAGGGTTGAGGAAGGACAAGGGAAATACTAAATATGGTAACTATGGAAGTCCGAGAGGAGGGAACGAAGTCCGGATTATGGAGGTATGAAGAAGGAGTGAAGGGTCCGGAGATCGGAGATCAGAGTGGATATGACAAGTACTACAAATATATACTTCTATCTACACCCAGAACCCTAGGCAAACCCTGTGCTGCGGGCTAGGGCTCTTACTAACAGATATTAAATAATGTCAGGAACTAACCCAAGCATAAAATATGCAAAAGGGATGTCCAGGCCTTCACTCTGGGAATGAGAGCAAAAGGACTAGAATATCAAGCACAAAGCCTAATCTACAGGCAAGTGCTATGAATATATACTTCTAACTATACCCAAAACCCTAGGCAAACCCTGTGCTGTGGGTTAGGGCTCCTTACTAATGGATATTTAAATAATGATCAGAACAGAACTCTAAATATGATAGATAAATAAGCGAGAAATGGAATGATGTCATGGTCTAGCCTATGACATAATGGAATGATCTAGAAGGATCTATCTTAATCTAGATAAGATAGTGAAAGATAACATCACATGGTGATGATAAGATAAAGGAGAATAATAGGAATGGAAGTAAATAGGTTCTGTCAAATAATGATTGGAATGGAACTCTAAATATGATGGATAAATAAGTGAGAATGGAATGATGTCATGGTCTAGCCTATGATGTAATGGAATGATCTAGAAGGATCTACCTTAATCTAGATAAGATAATGTCACATGATACAAAGATAAGATAAGATAAAAGGAAATAGAGGCAAGGAAATAAATAGGTTCTGTCACATCCCTAGCTTTGACCACCTGTTACATTGGTTTCCATACTGTGTGATTGGTGTGAGTGAGCTCTCACCCTTCCCTCTCATCTCTCCACAAGGCACATAGTTGCCTTTAGGCCAAAGCCAGTAACATTATTCTCTATAGTTCACAACAGAAGGTGTTGGATACCTTGGAAGTTATGGAAAGAATGGATGCTGACCAATATGTGAACATTTTGGAGAACAGCTTGCTTCCCAGCTTGAAGGAACTGGATTTTCTCTGGAGAATGTTATTTTTCAACAAGATAATGATCTCAAACATATCTCCAAAAAGGTTACAAAGTGGATGGAAGACAATGATATCAATGTCCCAGATTGGCATTCACAATTTCCAGATCTCAATCCCATTGAATACCTCTGGCACCATATCAAAAAGGAACTTACCAAGTATCCAAGGCAAGCTAAAGGAGTATAGGAGGTCTGGGAAAGAGTAGAAAAAGTGTGGAAGAGTATAGATCCAGAGGTGTGTCAGAATTTGATTGAAAGTATGCCTAGAAAGATCCAAGCAGTAATCAAGACAAAAGAAGGCAATACAAAGTACTAGAATGGGTTTATTCTATAGATTTGATATATAGTTACAAAATTGAGTTAATGACTTGTAAATTTGGATTGACTATATCTCCATGGATATCATATCCATTCAATCTAGATCCTCAGATTTAACTCCAGACTCAACTCTGGATCCATCTCCTGTGACTTCTGGTGCATTCTTGACGAGTCTGCACCTCTGACATTCCAGATACTCTCTATTTAGTATTCCTTGTTCTTCATATTACACTCCATTCTCCGCTTATGGTACATAGCCATTAGTCTCACCCTTAGTTATCCTCCATTCCTGTGCTCCACTTAGGAGCACAGCTCCAGCCTACTTAGCATCCACATTCCAGACTATTAGTAAGATCTATGTTTCACATCTATATATAAGTCTCTGCACTTTGTTGTAGATACTTAAGTTTGAACATCAACTTAGACAGTCTCCAAACTCACTCTGATCCTCTGAATCTGTTCTCTGACTTTGACGGTCATCCTGAACTCTTTGGTCTCTGACCATCTGACCCCCTTGAGTCTCTGGACTCTCATCTGACCCACCCTTGACCTCTGTTGCTTGTAACAAGGTCAATCTGACCCTCCTTCATTCTCTAAAATTACAGGACAACCTGGAGTTATGACAAGGGTGCACCACATACAGTGAAGCCAAGTCCTGCTTGAACTCTGGAATTCCAGAGTTACCTCCCAGAGATCCAGTTTTAACAATGGATACCAATTCAAATTACATAATTCTTTTTTGACACATAGCCAAGGGTACAAACTACCTGCCACTCACTTATACTTTGGCTCTATTTGTTCTTGTTTCTGAGCTATATAACAAATTTACCAAATTCTTAAAATATTGACTCAATTTTGGAAGTCACTGTAGTTCTCATATAAAGTCAAAAAACTGTCTAAATAAGTCATGATTTTGAAATAGCTCCCATTTCACCAGATTTTATCTAAATCCCTTGATTTTTGTATCAGTCAACAATGGCTTCAGCAATGGAGATGATTGAATTGAGACAGATTATGCTAGATAAATACAAATACACAGGTGGAGACAGACATACAATGAGACAATACAAATACAATAATTAAGCATAATGGGAGATTATGACACCACAAGTAATGCAGTTGGAGGAGGAGAGCACATAAGTACACATTTTGAATAAGAAGCAATAGGATGATAGGTGTGGTGTTCCACAGTTGTGACACACACAAAAAAAGTGAGTCAGGCTCAGAGGAAAGTTCTGTGGAGTAGAATATGTAGTATAAAGATCATGTGTTGAGATATCAGTATGTAAAACAAATAGTGACACAAATGCAACTTCCAATAGCACCTGCATATACATTTATGGATTAGCATGCACAAGGACAAAGCAGACATGGAGTTCTACAATCATGATAAGTAACTTGCAGTAGGTCAGAATTAGAGAAAACTTGTGCAATGTAGATTATGTGTGACATAGATAATATGCTAGACAGATCATGTGTGCATATCAAAAACTGATGGTTAAAACCTTGCTTTGCAAGGTAACTCTATTTGATACACTTATACAATAGGGTTAGGATTAGTGGCTCTCACAAGACATTGCATTTAGTGTAAAATAGACAAATAACCAGATACTGTATCTGTAAAAATCAATACTCTTGTTTACATTTTACATAGCCAATACAATCCAGATTACTAAGTGTTAGAACCAGAGTCTCTGGGAGGTAACTCCAGAATTCTGGAGTTCAAGCAGGACTTGGCTTCACTGTATGTGGTGCACCCTTGTCACAACTCCGGGGGTGTCCTATAATTTCAGAACAGATGAAAGAAGTTGGATTGACCCTGTTACAAGCAACGAAGGTCAAGGATAATTCAGAAGAGAGTCTTGGAGACTCAAGGGGGTCAGAGTGAGCTTGGGAGACTGTCCAAGTCGATATTCCAAATGCAGAGACTTATATATGGGAGTGAAATATAGGTCTTACTAATAATCTGGAGTGCAGGTGCTAAGTGTACCGGAGCTGTGCCTCTAAGCAGAGCACAGGGATGGAGGGTGAACTGGGATGAAGCTAGTGGCTATGTACTGTAAGCAAAGAATGGAACATAATACTAAGAACAAGGAATACTAAATACAGAGGGTCCAGAGTGTCAGGGATGCAGACCTATCGAGAATGCACCAGAAGTTGCAGGAAAGGGGTCCAGAGTTAAGTCCAGAGTTCCAGTGTAGGAGGTCGAGTCCTCCTACAGTTGCAAAACTCCTCTTTTCATCCATTGCAAGAGTCTGTTCAAGTATCCATAGTATCCATTGTCTGTCCAGGTAGGTCTTTTTCATCTTCTGTTTATATCATCATCCATCTGCATCTGTCTGTATAATCTGGCTGTTTGTTCCAGGCCCAGACTGTGTCAATCTGGTACTGGATCTGTTCATCCGGACCAGATTCTTTTAGCTTACATACCTGCTGGGTGCCATTTGGACCCGGATTAGCTAGATCTTGTAGATAGAAGTCCACAGGTATTCCCGGGACTATAAAATGGGTGTACCACATCTTAGAAGGAAATTTTCTTCCCTCCACTTTCTGTCTGTCTGAGAAGGGAGCTGCCTAGGTCCTCTACTCACTGTGGCCTGTCTTTCCTGTCCCCCTCCCTTGGGTCGAGTCCTATACTCGCACCCTTTCTTTTTCTAGTCCTTATCCACTCTGGATAGGATTAGTATTTTACACCGGATTGATGAATATGACACTAAGACAGTGCCCTTGCTGTGATATATGTATGTACTATTAATATAGCATTATATCAGTCCTTAACTGCACTCATATATATGTAGGTTCTGCAATAGCTATTAAAATTCTAAGTAAAAGGGCAGTGATGCCCACTACACTAGTTAATAGTAGTAATAGTCTAATGGAATAGGAACTCATCTTAGCCACTATCTAAGAAGTAGCAGGAATGACTAGGAGGAGTTCAGAAATGATGTGAGAGAAGTATATATGTAAGATGAATAGAAATGCAATCACAACTTCAATCAACTCCTGTCATATCTGTTAAGTCCAGATCCTCTGGACTCAAGTCTGGTCAGAGGTCTGAGAGTCAGTGTATGAAGTTTGTTGGAGGATGAACAAAGGTCAGAGTAATGGGGAGGTACCTAGGAGGACTATGGCACAGGACTTATGTGTCGCACCCTTACCAAGGTTCTGTCCTTGTATTTCGTAGGAAGGGAGGAGGAGAGCAAGAGAGCAAGAGAGAGACCAAATGAGGATCTGGAGGAGACTAATGCAATATTCATACTGAGATACAAGGACAGAGTACAGAGGGCTTATATACTAAAGTCCGATCAGAGTTCAGATGGAAGAATGGAGGAGTGCATGGTAAGGTATGTCGGGTAAGAAGAGAGCATATGGAAACAGAGAACATATGTAGAAGGAGGCATATGGTGTGGTGAAGGGTCTAAGGTAAGAATGAAGAGCCAGTGATAAGAATGAAGGGTCAAAGGGAAACAAGGGGAATACTAAATATAGTAAGTATGAAAGTCCAAGTGGGAGGAGTGAAATCTGGGTATGAATATACAAAGTCCAGGATGTGGAGTACTGGAGAAGGGATGAGGGGTTCGAGGACTGGAGTTTGGAGCAGATATGACAATATCTGTCTATTCTGGATCCTTGGATCCAACTCCAGACTCAACTCTGGATCCATCTCCTGTGACCTTCAGTGTGTTCTTGATGAGTCTGCACACCTCAGGCAGCACTTTTTTCAAACTCCAATGGTCTTACAGATCTATTTTCTTTGTAGGTAGCAATAGGTCTCTTAGATCCCACCTTGCAGGGGCCTCTTATTATGTAATTTCCTTTTTTGTTCATCTGTACCTTGTACATGCTGACAGAACCTATTTATTTCTGCTCCTATTATTTTCCTTTATCTTATCGTCACAGGTTGACGTTATCCTTCTTCATTTCATCAAGATCAAGGTAGATCCTTCTAGATTATTCTATTATGTCATAGGCTAGACCATGATGTCATTCCATTCCTAACTTATTCAGCCATCATATTTAGAGTTCCATCCTGATCATTATTTAATATCCATTAGTAAGATCCCCTAGCCTACAGCACAGGGTTTGCCTAGGGTTTTGGGTTGTATAGTAGTATATATGTACAATAGTCGTAGCACTCGCCTGTAGATTAGGCTTGTGCTTGATATTCTCGTCCTTTCACTCTCATTCCCAGAAGTGAAGGTCCAAACAATCCTTAAGTATACTTTATGCTTTGGGTTAGTTCCTGTCATATCTGTTCCAATCTCCGATCCCCGGACCCTTCACTCCTTCTCCATACTCTGTAATCCGGACTTTGTCTTTCCATATCGGACTCCATTCTCCTAGTATTGGACTTCCCTCACTTTCCTTATTTAGTATTCCCTTTATACCTTTGACCCTCCATTCCCTAGTTACGACCCTTAGCCTCATCCCTTCGACCCTTCACCACACCATATGTTCTCACTACGTATGTTCCCCGTCTCCATATGCTTCCCTTTTACCCGATGTACCTTACCATACGATCCTCCATTCCTCCGTCCGAACTCCGGACCGGACTTCAGTATATAAAGCTCCTGTATTCCGCTTCTGTACCTCAGTATGAATATTGAACTAGTCACCTCCTGTCCCTCGTCTGACTCCCCTCTCTCCTACCCCCTACTTCCCTCCTACGAAATACAAGGACAGAGCCTAGACAAGGGCGCAACACATAAGTCCTGTGCCAACATCCTCCTAGGTACCCCCTTGCCGCTCCGAACTCCATTCGTCCCCTCACGAACTTCGTATACTAACCTTCGGACCTCCAATCGGACTTGAGTCCAGAGGACCCAGACTTGACAGTTCCTGACACATGCCACCTGTGCACCTCTTTCAAGCCTCTCCTGCACTTGCCAGCTCATGGTCTGTGCATCACACCCACCTCCTGTGCCTGCCAGTCTGTGGTCCGTGCATCACACCTGCTGCTTGCCTGTCCTTGTCCTTGCGCCTGCTGCTTCTCTCACCTCCCTTGCTTGGTTTCCAAAACAGTGCACAGTGACTGCCATGTGCTCTCATTGCATCAAGAGCACTTGACAACCACTGTGGCATCAGTACTTCAGTCTGCATGCTGCCCTGTGCACTATCTCCCACCATCATTCCATATTAGGAAATGACCACGCCTTGGTATGTTTCATTCCAGAAATGGAAATCACTCCAATATCCTGTATTCAGGGTGCCATAGAACTTGTATACACAATGTGCCTAGTCTATCTCACTTCCAGAACATTAAAAATGCGAAATTGTGTTATTAGAGACTACTTTCACTTAGATACATGTGTTCATTGCTACTGGCACCAAATGTACACTCTTGCATTTTAGACATCTTAGGGATGAAATAGACTAGGCACATTGTGTATACAAGTTCTATGGCACCCTGAATACAGGATCTACTACTTAGAATACCATTCAAAGTGTTGTGGAAGTCACAATGACAAGTTTTTGATTTGTTTTGAAAGTCTCCTAAGTTTCTGAGGACTTTCCCATGCTTCCATATGTTTAGATCACTTCTCACATCCTCAATAAGCACCAGGAAAATAAGGGAAAATAGAAAGGGTTAGAGAAAAACAGGAACCAGAATGCCCCATAATTGCCCTGAGTGTATGTCTATTAGACCATCCATAGTATATTCATTCCATAAAAGTGAAAAATATGTTCTAGATAATGCCCAAGACATTAATACAAGTAGAATATATGAAAGAATATGTAGATATATATTATCCCATGATAAAAATATTATTTTAGCTCAGCTGGAGCCTTGAAACAGCATGGGAAAGTGATGAAAGGGGTCAGGAGGAAGATGTGTCACAACATCACCATCTTTGATCCTATTGATCTGTGCTGTTAATATGTTTTTAACATATATGATGGCTCTCTGGGGATATAATATTCAGGGGTATATCTTCAACATGTCAAAAATGCGGATATGTTTTTCTTTTCCCATCAAATCTCCATTGTTGCCCTGTATGATGTTTTAATGGACTTGCAAGATGGATATATATTATATTACATATATCAAATCATGTATCTACATACAGATGGCATAGTATCTAGGGAGGATATGGAGAACAAGCAGAAAACATGATATTGGAGTGATTTCCATTTCTGGAATGAAACATCCCAAGGTGCAGTCATTTCCTAATATGGAATGATGGCAGGAGTTGCAGGTAGGCCCATTGGATGGGCACATTGGATGGGCATGCTAGTGGTGAATGTGGGACTGCATGCCACAGGTGTGTGGACATGTGAGTGTGCTGAATGGAGGGTGTGCATGCATTGTGATGCATGCACAGGCGAGCTAGCTGGTGCACCAGGTAGTTGGCGCATGTTATGAATCCCCTTGCACCTAACTATTTCTCTCACACTCTTTACCCACATTCCTTCCATCCTCACACTCCTTAAGTCATGTGACCTCCATGAGGCCGATCACATGACCAGTCACATGATGAGTCCAGACTCTGACATCATCTATGACATCATGCCTCAAGGGTTACACATGTAGACTATCTTAGATCTCTCCATGATTGGATCTCCTCAGCATTCCCATGCCATCTCCTAGATCTCCCTGATCTGATCTAATATCTCCTTATGTAGCCTATCTATCTCCACAGATCTAGATCCAGATCTCAGGGTTCACCTCATGGCAACCTTGCCTTCTTCATCTCCATCCATACTTCCATTCCTTCTCATGTTCATTACTGTACTGTCATTACCTTCCCATGTATAGTAGTTAGATCCTGGTCCATGTGCAGACCCAGGCAATATATAAGGACAGTGGCCTAAAACCAGGAACCCCAGCTTTAGCCACTTGTCAGATTGGCTTTCTCTTGTCTGCTAAGGGCTTGGCCTTTAGGCCTCATCCCTCAGGATTGGCTTTACTGTGGAGACTGCTCTGTCTAGCCCCTGATATGGGCTTTCCTCTTCTTGCCAGGTAGCTCTGTTATCAGCCACCTTCCTTTGGTTATCATTTGGTCATCTGGCCAATGAGTTTGTTTGGATTTTGGTGAATGTGCCAACTTGTTCACAACAGCACATGGGCATGCAGTGGTGTGGTCAGGTGGGCACATGGGAAAGTGAGTGGCATGGTCGGATGGGTGAGGAAATGGAGGAGTGTGCCATGCAGTGGTGGGTGCATAGATGGGTTGGCGCATGAATAGGTGGGCATGTGCAAACGATGTACAGTGGTTGTCAAGCACTCTCAATGCAATGAGAGTGCATGGCAGTCACCACATACCACTTTAGCACCCTGGTTTGGATGTGGTGAGGGAGCTGGGAATGGGTGAGGGCAGGTGAGGGCGGGGAGGCTGTGCAATGTGTGTATTAGTCACACTGCACAAGCAAGATATGAACCTTGTGCAAGGCATGTCAGTTGTGCATGCAATCCTCTTGTGCAGGACATGAGAGGTCTGCATATATACATGTACCTAATTTGGATTTTGGTGGGAGGAAACTGAGAGGATTGGTCTGTAAGACCATCAGAGTCTGAAAAAAGTGCTGCCAAGGGCGAGTCTGCACCTCTGACATTTCAGACACTCCATATTTAGTATCCCTTGTTCTCTATATCCCATTCCATTCCTTGCTTACAGTACATAGCCACTAGTCTCACCTTCAGTTATCCTCCATTCCTGTGCTCCACTTAGGAGCACAGCTCTGGTACACTTAGCATCTGTCCTCTGGACTCTGACTAACACCTACATCAGCAAAATGTTCCAAATCTAGTGATGTCTAGCGAGTACTGGAATAGTCCAAAGACCTAGCCAAGCCTAGCGAGACCTTGCCAGATCTCATTAGACTGCATAAAACTTTATGTGACCAAATTCAAGGTCTCACCAGCTCTAACTAGTACTGATTACCTCTTCCCTCCCTTATTCTTGTATTATCCTTGTGAGCGATTAAATGTCGGCCCTATAGTCACATGTGTCCAAATGCAGTATAACCATATAAGGGTCTGGCAGGCATGGTGTAAAACAGTGATTGTGTGTGGGGGTGTATGTGAGTGGGCGAGTTGTACTTGTCCCAAGGGGTTCTCTGTAGGGGTGTCAGTGAGTGAGGGTTAGCTACAACTAACCTCAGTGCGCAAGAGTGAAGGGAGCACAGCCCAGATGACTATGCATTATGAAAATGAATAATCTGGCCAAGGATGAGGGCTGGATACCAACAGCAGGTCAAGGACAAGGACCTGGAACAATGACAAGGATGACTTGAACAATGGAAACAACAATAACAACAACAACAACAAAGGGGGCAATTCCCAATGAAGATAATGACCAACCAGGTGCAAGATTGATGAGATTTACGATCCCAATACAGGATCTTTATAGTCTGGGCATTCCTGGAACTCTGTATTTACGAACATGGCTGAGGCCCTATGAAGGGATGCTCGATCCTAAGTATTGAAATGTGAAGGAAAACTAAGTAGTGTGGTCCCAACTTCAAATGAGAGTTAACAGGCAGTAGAACTGGTGAGCAATAAGTAAAACCAACAATCTGGTGAATGGAACTGGACCGGATGCCATGGACACATTGTGACTGTTATGAACCGCGTGCACCTAACTTTTCCTTCACACTCTTTTCCTCACTTTCCTTCATCTTTCCACTCCTTAGTCACGTGACCTCCCACGAGGCCGATCACATGACCAGTCACGTGCCATGACATCATCCGTCACCTGATGAGTCTAGCCTATGACATCATAGCCTCTAGGGTTACACGTTGACAACCCTTAGACT
>JBBPKS010000091.1:0-23572 GCA_038089355.1 Pulveroboletus ridleyi | reverse complement strand
GATTTACGCGAATCAGTAATTGCGCACTGGTTGAGGGTACGTTTTAGATGTGCTTGGTATACCTACGCTAGGTTTTTTGTTTCGGTGCTTGCTATCATGTATATTTGTGTGCCCAATTGTTCAAACCCGAGCATTCATTCTATCTGTTGCATTTGCATTTGTCTGTGTATGGTGATATTCTTTTTGCATGGCAATTGGATGGGGTGATAGGGAATGATGATTACTTTCACCCTTTTATCAAACAAAAATCCACCTCTTCAATGCCAAGATTTGGAATGTCATCCATGGGGTGTGAAGGAGGGTTTCTCTCAGAGGTTGTTATGACTATATCATCTTTCATGTTTTATTTTTAGGCTGCAAATGGCTGGCTTCAATCAGGTTCACTGGAGTCAATTTCTATTCTCAGGCCAAAGTTGAATCAGCATTCTGATCTGTTTGTGTTTGTGACTCCATAATAAAGACATTAGCTATGCAATCAAATACATATGTATGATATTCAATGAAAGAAACACTATGTAAAATGATATATGTATTTCATTAAAAATGGTTTCAAGAAAAGGATTTGATTTATGTATACACTGTTGTGATTGGCTTGACAGATCATGGAAATCTACCAACAACCATCAACCAGATGTGAATCTAGGTGGTCAAATCACAAGACCAACCTAGAAGGTAGTTTGTGAAAGATGGACTATGAGTGTGATACACTCAGTCATTGTGCATGACAAATGGACTGGATTGCATTACCTATGAGCATAATACACTATGTAGGTGATGAGCATAGAGGGCACAATGGTATAGTATGCAATACTCACCTCAGTCATTGTGTGTGACAAATGGACTGAGGTGGCAGAACTTCTAATTGTTACACTTGATCCCGAAGGGTCACGTGTGAACTTGGCAAAGGTCCTCAAAGACAGAGACAAGGGGGTACCTTGCAAGTGACAAGGTCAAGGGTTTGTCCTGGCAATGCCAGACAAGAGACTTCCTGGTGATGCAGGTGGGCCAAGGATGTATCCCTTGTGATCAGGATGGGATGCAGGCAAGAGCTAAAGCACTCACTCAAGTGTAGAGTGGAGACACATGAAGAGGGGGTTAGGATATTGTATACCAAGTAAGTCTAAGCTGAGGAATACAAATGCTACTTGGAGGTTTATATATGAGAGTGAAGAGTCGCTGAGTAATCATATAGAAACTGAAAGAATAAGAAAGAATAATGGCTGACTGATCATTGAGTCAGTGAGCCAATAGCCAAAGGAACTCAATGAGTAATCGTCAAAACCCGCGCCCTTGTCAACTCTGGAGCCACCCGGTCTTGCATAGACTGGGCCTTTGTCAAGAAACACCACATCTCGCTTACCCACCTTCCGAAACCCATCCAAGTTTGGAATGCAGATGACATCCCAAACAAGGGGGGGCCGATTAAATTTTCAGTTACCATATTCTTCTCCATCGAAGACCTTCGCTACTCCGAAACCTTCTATATAATGCACTGCAGAGATGACCCCTTCATCCTTGGGATGCCCTGGCTAAGGACTGCCAACCCTCTCATCAATTGGTCCACCTCCACCCTCCTCCTCCCTATCTCAGATGCCCTACCTCCTGTTGCACCAATAGAGTTACCTGCAGAGACCAAATGGCTCATGGAGCACACAGCAAAGGTAGTGAACACCCCAGATCCCATTCAGATCCACCATGTTCATGTTGAACAGGATCGGAACAGCACGCTATTTGACTACCTCCAGGACTGGGGCAGGCATAGATGGCTCACCTACAAAGAATGGAAAGCCTGGGAGGATGAAGTGATTGTCAAATGCCTAACCATGGCGACTGACCTTGCTATTGAAGCCCTAGCTACAAAGAAGGAAGTACGCCTCCCTCCTGAATTCACCGACTTTGCATCCATGTTTTCAAAGGAGTCCGCCGACCACCTTCCTCCCTCTCGCCCTTATGACCACCCCATCGAACTCGATGAAACGTTCAATCACGATCGGCAAAGCTTTACCCTCTTACTGAAGCCGAGAAGAAGGCAACCGAAGATTTCCTTGAAGAAAACCTCCTCGCAGGAAAGATTCGCCCTTTGAAATCCCCTCAGTCATCCCCCTTCTTCTTTGTTGGAAAAAAGGATGGGAAGTTACGTCCCTGCCAAGACTATTGATACCTCAATGAACATACAATTCGAGACACCTACCCTCTCCCCCTCATCTCCGACCTTGTCGAACAACTCCAAGGAGCTAAAGTGTTCACCAAGTTCGACGTCTGCTGGGGATACAACAATGTCAGAATTAAGGAATCTGACTGTTGGAAGGCTGGTTATGTTCTTCGGACTAATGAATTCCCCTGCCACCTTCCAACGCTTCATGAACGACTCCTTCCATGACCTCATCGCCGAAGGATGGCTCGTCATCTACATGGACGACCTCCTCATCTTCTCATCTGACAAGAAAACTCACATTGAACGCACCTGTCATGTCCTCCAGTGAATGACTGAACTTGACCTACACCTTAAACTAGAGAAATGTGACTTCGCCACCACTGAAGTTGAATACCTCGGGATGGTGGTCAAACCAGGAGAACTTGCCATGGACCCTGTGAAACTCGCAGGGATCACCAACTGGCCTACCCCTCTAAAAGTTAAGGATGTCCAATCCTTCCTCGGCTTCACCAACTTCTACTGGCAGTTCATCCCAGACTACTCCACCATTGCTTGCCCCCTCCTTGACCTCACTAAGAAGGACCACCCCTGGGACTGGTCCCCTGCGTGTGCAGAGGCCTTTACCTCCTTGAAAACGATGTTCACGTCTGCACCCATCCTGCTTCTGCCTGATCCCACAAAGCCGTTCTCCATCACCACCGACGCATCCAAATGGGCAACGGGTGGTGTCCTCCTTCAACCAGATGGCAATGGTGACCTCCGTCCATGTGCCTACCTCTCCCAGTCCTTCTGCTCCACAGAGTGAAACTACGATATCTATGACTGTGAACTCCTCGCTGTCATTCATGCCCTCAAAGTGTGGCACCACCACCTTCATGGATCCCCTTTTGTGGTCTCTGTCCTCATGGACCACAAGAACCTTACCTACTTCCATGAGCCTCACAAACTTAACCATCAGCAGGCTCGATGGCTCCTGGACCTTGCCGACTTCGACCTGAAATTCACCCATGTCCCTGGCTCCGCCCTTTCCGCCCCAGATGCCCTGTCTCGTCAGCCAGACTTTGTGTCTTCTGATGACACCGACAACGAGGATGTTGTTCTCCTCCCTGACAACCTCTTTGTCAAACTTATTGACACTGATCTTGCTGCCAAAGTTGCCACCTCCTCCCCTTCCGACCCCATCGTTACTAATGCCCTTCACACTCTCGAGGGATTGGTCGCCTCCAAATTCTGCTCCCGCCTGTCTGGTTGGTCCTACGATGCTGGCATCCTTACCTATCAGGGTCGCGTCTATGTACCCAATGCCCTCCGACATGAGGTCATCTCTCGTGCCCATGATCACCCCTCCGCGGGCCACCCTGGCTACCTTAAGACTCGCCAACTTGTCTCCCGTGACTATTGGTGGCCCAGACTAGCCTCCTTTGTTCGCTGCTTTGTCAAAGGTTGCGGACCCTGCCAGCAAATGAAGGTGAATACACACCCTATGGTTGCTCTGCTCACCCCCATCTCCTCCTCTTGCTCTTGCCCCTTTCAACAGATCTCCTGTGATCTTATCACAGACCTTCTGGACTCCTCTGGCTTTGATAGTCTCTTGGTCATGGTCGACCATGGGCTTATGAAGGGGGTAATTTTATGCCCTACTCGAAAGATCGTCACTGCGGAAGGAATCGCCCACCTTTTCTTCCACAAAGTATACACCTGATTCAGACTCTATGATAAAATCATCTCTGATTGTGGCCCACAATTCGCCTCTGAATTTGCCAAATCCCTGGCAAAGCTCGTTGGATACCAACTCACACTTTCCACTGCCTACCACCCACAGACTGATGGTGAAACTGAATGAGTCAACCAAGAAGTTGAGACCTACCTCCGACTATTCTGCCACCAAAATCCTACCGAATGGGCAGAACACATTCCAATGGCTGAATTTGCACATAACCACCACCCTCACTCCATAACCAATCAATCCCCCTTCTTCCTCATGATGGGATATGAACCCAAACCATTACCCACGATCATTGCAGAAACCCCACTACCAGCTGTCAAAACAAGACTAGATGTGCTCTCCTGCTTCCGTGATGAAGCCCTGGCATCTCATGAACTCGCACGCCAAGTCATGAAATCTCGTAATACACATGGGTTCACCCCCTGGAAACGAGGAGATAAGGTCTGGCTAGAAGCACGAAACTTGAAACATTCCCTCACCTCCCCTAAATTTGCACCTAAACGGGAAGGTCCATTCACTATTACCAAAGTCTTATCTCCTATCTCCTACCACCTCCACCTCCCTAAAACCTGGAGGATTCACCCCATGTTCCATGCTTCCCTCTTATTGTCCTATCGCGAAAATTGCATGGCCTGAATTACCCGGCTCCACCCCCGGAGCTAGTAGAAGGAGAAGAAGAATATGAAGTTGAAAAAATCATATGGCATAAAGGAACCCCGACCCACTGGCAGTTTCTGATCAGGTGGAAAGGTTACACCGCTGACGAAGACTCTTGGCAAAACGAATCTGACCTGACTAATGCCAAGACCGCCCTCAACGCTTATAAATGCCTCCACCCCAAGATCTTCCCCCAGTCCCGTTCCCACATCTCGGTCAAAGCCATCTGTACCATGTCCACCAACCCCACTTTCTCTTGCCCCCATGTCACGTCCCCCCTCATCCCTCAGGGAACTATCACCCAACGACCTAGCCAGAGCCCTCCACTTGACAATCAGTGGATGGTATCACCTTTGCCCACTGCTGAGGGCATTGAGTCTTCTATTCCGATACTTCTTCCACCTGACGCTGGCGTTGATGCTTTCACCAGTAGCCTTTCAACTGAATCGACATTGACTCCCTCTCCAACCTCCACATCCTCTGGTGGCTCTTATTTCACCACCCTGGTTGAAATGCCCCCTTGTCGTGTCGATACCCTGCGCCCCCTACCCACTTGAGGTGACCACATTGTCTTCTTCAGCTGGGGGGACCTCACAGGACGCATCGCCCCTGATCATGACAATGAGGAAACCTTCCCTGTAGAACCCGACCTCCCATTTCATGCCTACAGGTTTAGAGAAGGTTACCCCGACGAAGAATACCATACTGTCCTCCAGGCGCATCTAACCAACTCCCGTCTTGCTGTGCCCATTGACTGCCATCTCCAACCAGGGTCTCCCCTCTTATACCTGACTCAAGCATACCGTCAATTGGCCAGGATCCCCACCATCATCCAGAAACTTCGTCTACCCGAGTACACCATGCAACGATCGGCTTTGCTCTCTGTCCAGGAACTTGGGACAGCTGTCTTGGGGGGATTGGCCTACCAGTTGGACCTTGGAGATTGGCTCGAGGAATTAGATGGGTACATGGCCGACATCGCTTATTCCTCCCTATGAGCCAGACTGGAAGATCAAGGGGAGTATATTCCCTTCGTAACCTGTGCACAGTTAGACGCCGACAATGTTATCACTACCAGCCCCAATGGATGTAGCCCTTGGGAGGAAGAAGAACTCTGGCATGAACATCTTTTTCCCCTCCCACAGGACCACCCTTGTTACAAGGATGCCTGTTACAAGCGCCGCGTTCTTGGGCACCAACGAGTTCACTGCCTCCTTTATGTCTGCCCCACCTGTCAGGTCAGGAAGCCAATTATCAGGAACAACACAAGCAACTCAAAGTGAGAAGCAAGTGAGGCCGAAACCATGGAATAGACTAAGGTGCAGCAATAGGCACACGCGCAGAGAATAAGCCACAGCGATGAGAATTCCAAGAACAAAGGCTAATTACAGGATATGTACTACTTATATAGGTATACGTAACCCTAATGCCTGTTAAGCCCTAAGCAATGATCGAGATCTGGTTAAGATCCGAACAAAGCCCTTGACCCGGTATTACTAACGGATCAACAATCTATGGATATAAATAGGTTAATGTGATCGGTCTACGATCGGATATGAAATATAAGTAAGCCAATTAGTAAGCGGCTGATAAATAGAATGGAATGTCGTCAAAGGTCGTGTCAATAGGCTAGACCTTGACGTAGATGGAATGGAATGAGCAAATGAGGGTAGCCTAGACCTGAATTAGTGATATGGTGAAGAGAAAGCTAAGGTAAGCGGTGAATTAAGGAAGTGGGATTAAGATAAGGTGTGAATATCGTGTTGTAGACGTTGAGAGAAATCGTGGTTCTGACACCAATACCTCTGTCCTGAAAGGGTCCCTTATCGCTCACCCCCGCCATCTTCGTCTTCGTCGTCTTCCTCCTCCCATCGCTCTGCATGGTCTTCCCACTCCTCATCACCAACGAGTTACCACCCACGCCACCAAAGGCATTCACACCATCCCATCCCGGTCCCTGCACCTTGTGCGCCTTCTCCTGAGTTGGCTGATATCGAGGATGTCATTGACGAGGTCGGATGGGGCAATATCACAGATTCTCTGGGCCCCTCGTACAGCGATTTCTAGTCTTCGTCATGGACTCAACACCCTAAACTGGGGGTAATGTTACGATTTGTACCCATATCTTGTTTCTTTTCCCTTTATCATCAGACTTATCTCTCCTCACTTAGCTCTCATCATGCTAAGTCCGTATTCCCCTAGTCACATGTTTTTCTATTCTTCCTCTTTCCATGAAGTTCCCTGCTTACTAACTAAGCGACTTCTGCCATTGGCTCGCTAACTCAACAATCAGTCAGCTACTTTGTTCTTTCATGTTCTTTCTGATTCCTTGTGATTACTCAGCATCTTATCATTCTTGTATATAAACCCCAAGTAGATCTCCTGTACCTTAGCTTAGACCTACTTGGCATATACATCCTGATCCTCCTCTTCGTGTGTCTTCGCTCTACACCTGAGTGAGCGCTTTTGCTCTCCCCTGCGTCCCATCCCGATCACAAAGGATTGTCCTTGATCCACCTGCTCCACCAGGAAGTCCATTGTCAGGTCCATACCAGGACGAACCCTTGACCTTGCCGTTAGCAAAGTACCCCCTTGTCTCTGTGTCTTAGGACCCTCGCCAAGTCCATGCTAGACCCTTCGGGATCAAGCGTAACAGGTACCTTGCAAGTGACAAGGTCAAGGGTTTGTCCTGGCAATGCCAGACAAGAGACTTCCTGGTGATGCAGGTGGGCCAAGGATGTATCCCTTGTGATCAGGATGGGATGCAGGCAAGAGCTAAAGCGCTCACTCAAGTGTAAAGCAGAGACACATGAAGAGGGGGTTATGATATTGTATACCAAGTAGGTCTAAGCTGAGGAATACAAATGCTACTTGGAGGTTTATATATGAGAGCGAAGAGTCACTGAGTAATCATATAGAAACTGAAAGAATAAGAAAGAATAATGGCTGACTGATCATTGAGTCAGTGAGCCAATAGCCAAAGGAACTCAATGAGTAATCATAGAACCTTCTGGAAGAGAGGAGAATAAGCGAATATGTGGTGGGAGGGACTATGAGTCTAGCATAACAAGAGCTAGATGAGGAGAAATATGTCCAAAAGTAGGGAAAGGAAATGAAGTATACACATAAATTGTAACACTAATAGGCTAAATATACCAGTCATGCCACCAGGCAATACAAAAGGGGATCAAAGGGAACAAAGGAACAAAGGGGAAAAGGTGCATAAAGGGAAAATGTATCATACAAAGGTATCAAAGGCAGGCTTTGATCAGATCATAACATGTTTGAGAAAAGATATACATGGTCAAGCAGCTATGTGCATGCTTGTGTATTCTAACACTTTGTGCATGAATAAGCAAAGTGGCATTGACTTTCTTTCTTGCCACTTTGTGCACATGGTAGAGTGATCCCACTCCCTGTTACTAGTCCTCATCATACCTGTCACACATCCTCCAATTAGCTATAAGAGACCCTCACATAGCAGTACAACCTGTTGTGAATGAATCAGCATATTCGCCAAGAACTGAACCTAACCCATTGGCTGGATGACTGAATGACAATGAAAAGAAAGGAGCTGATGATGGAGCTACCTGGCAAGAGAGGAAAGTCCATATTGAGGACCAGCTGGAGCAGGAACTGTCAGAGCTGAGGATAAGGGAAGAATCTCTTAGCACACAGAGGAGAGCCTAACTGACAAGTGACTAAAGCTGGGGTTCCCAGCTTTAGGCCACTGTCCTTATATATTGCCTGGGTCCATGCATGGACCAGGATCTATACTACTATACATGGAAGGTAATGACAGTACAGTAATGAACATGAGATGAGAATGGAAGCATGGATGGAGATGAGATGTGCAAGGCTGCCATGAGGCAAACCCTGAGATCTGGATCTAGATCTGTGGAGATATCTAAATAGGATACAGAGGGGAGATTAGATTGGATCAGGGAGATCTAGGAGGTGGCATGGGAATGCTGAGGAGATCCAATTGTGGAGGGATCTAAGATAGTCTACATGTGTAACCCTAGAGGCTATGTTGTCATGGATAATGTCAGAGTCTGGACTTGTCATGTGACTTGTCATGTGATCAGCCTTGTGGAGGTCACATGACTTAAGGAGCATGAGAAGGGAAGAAATGTGATAAAGGAGTATGGGAAAAATAGTTACATAGGTGCAAGGGGATTTATAACACAACTAGACTTCATAAGGCCCAAGTTCATAGAGGAGCAACAACCCTTACTGAATGCCAGTCTCCAACTGCAGCAAGTAGCAGACATCCTCACAAGATAGTAAGTAATTGTCAAATCCAGGTCCTCTGAACTCAAGTCCGATTGGAGGTCCAAGGTTAGTACTATGAAGTTCATAGGGAGGGACAAACAGAGGTCAGAATGGCAAGGGAGCACCTAAGAGGACTTGACACAGGACTTACATATACTATGGAGATAAATAAGCTAAACAATCAGAATGTGAAATATAAATAAGTGATAAGTAATTGGATGATAAATAGAATGGAATGATGTCATGGGTCTGGCCTATGACATAATGTAATGACACAACCTGATATCAATGGAATGATGTAAGTGAAGCCAAGATCAGCTAAATTAGTGGATAACTAAGGAAAGGGTGTGAATTAGGGGTTAACAGTTAAGATAGGGGTTTGATATCATAAATTATATTGTTAGAAAATTGTGGTTCTAATATAACATCACTCTGTCCATTAACCATACATTTGGTTTGTCCCTAGTTCCTAATACCCTCTTGACCAGATAGACATCAGAATTACTTCAGATTGGGTCTGGATATGGTACAGATAGATCACTGTAGAAAGTACCAAATTCACATCCTGTACAAAAAAATATCTGCATAATATCTGCACTCATTGCTCATCCTCTCCCTCCATCTATGCTGCTATGTATTCTGCAGAGCTGGGAGAGTTTGCTGCACATCCAAACAGTGCTGCTCATGAAGGCACTGAGGCTGGTGTTATGATTTTTATATTGTCTTTTGTTCATTTTCCTTCTTTGGACTTATCCCTCCTTGCTTAGTTCTTGCCATAGTAAGCTTGTAGTTTCTCCTCTCATGTGCTCGATTGTTCTTCTATGTTCTCCATTATTCTATGCTTACTCATTGCTCCTGTTTTGCTGTTGGCTCACTAACTCAATGATCAGTCAGCCTATTGTTCTTTGATATTCTTTTTGCTTCCATATGATTACTCAGCATCCTCTGGTCTTTGTATATAAACTGCACCATGTAGTCCTCTGTATCTTCAGCTTAGACCTACTTGGCTTATATAAATCCTACTCCTTTTCTTGTGTCTTTGCTCTACACCTGAGTGAGCACTTTTGCTTGTGCCTGCATCCCATCCTGATTATGAGGGATTGTCCTTGGTCAACCCACTTCACTAGGAGGTCCCCTGTCTAGCTGCTGCTAGGACAACCCTCGACCTTGCTATTTGCAAGGAACCCCCTTGACTCAAAGATTTAGGACCTTCTCACCAAGTCTGTGCTCAACCCTTTGAGATCTAGTGTATTAGCTGGTGTATCACCTAGAATGCATAATGGACATGGTTCAGAGCTTGCTACACTCCTAAATAGCCAGTTTACATTGTAAAACATCATGAATTAATTTATCTAGATTAAAAGAACAACACTAAGTATCTTACCATTGCTAGCACTGTTATGTGGAATGCAAAACACCAAAGCCAAGCAACTGAAGGTTTGTTATAAAGCCTCACAAAGAGAAGAAGAGCAGAGGAGAGCACTTATCGTCCAAGGTTTTAACCCAAGGAACAAGTGGCCAAAGCTGGGGATGCCAGCTGAGGACACACCCTTTATATATTGTGAGCTATGGTGCACAGACCAAGCTGTGCTACAGATAAGGTGTGAACAGTGTTTGTATATGGTAAGTGATATCCCACAGGTGTGGGAGAGTTCTGTGATGAAGAAGTGTAATGATGGTAATTAAAAGAGTGAGGTGACCATGTGTTATGATGTCATGTGATGTCATGGTCTAGGCTGTGTCATGTGATCTGGTCACGTGACCAGTGAATGAGCAAAGTGAAAGTGAAAAATAATTAGGTCAGTGTATAAGATATAACAAGCACAACTCTGGTCCAGGCTCTTATGAACAGAGACTGAGTATAGATCCCTCTGGAAATATAAGTTCATGATCTGTATTATTCAGCAAAGCATTAACAAGCTATTGTCAACCTATTGGGAAATACTCATTTGTTTATTCTTAGAGGAAGCTCTTGGACAGGATAACTCACTATAGACCCTATCACAGGATAGTGCCATCTCCAGTGCAAACACCATTATCCTCCTTTGGTGACTTTATATCAAGGGGGCATTCAGTAGCAGTGAGAGACTTAGCAAAAAAGTTGAATCTGCACCCTGGTATGTGTTCGTCAAACAGTTCAAGGTGCATTTCAAGAACCAGATCTGTTAAAACTGGATCTCCAGAAGGTACTCTGGGATATCCAGAGTTCAGACAGGACTTGGCTTCACCTTATGTGGTGTGCCCTTATCACAAGTCTGGGATGTCCTGTAATTTCGGAAGGGGAGTTAGGGTCAGAGTTGACCTTGTTGCAAGCAATGAAGGTTGAGGATGGGTCAGAGGAGAGTCCAGAGATTCAAGGGAGTCAGATGGTCAGAGACCAGAGAGTTTATGATGATATTTGAACTGAGGTATTTACAACAGAAGTGCAGAGACTTATATATGGATGCAAAACATAAGTGTTAGTCAGAGTCTGGAGGATGGATGCTAAGTATACCAGAGCTGTGCTCCTAAGTGGAGCACAGGAACAGAGGATGACTGGAGGCAGGACTAGTGACTATGTACTGTAAGCGAAGAATGGAATATAACATAGAGAACAAGGAGCACTAAATACAGAGTATTTGAAGTGCCAGAGATACAGACTCATTGAGAATGCACTGGAGATCACAGGAAGGGAGTCTGGAGTTGGATCCAGGTGTGAAGAAATAACTTCCCATTGTCATAATCCCAGTGCGACCTCCTAAGGTAAGTAACCCCTGATATATCACAGTATCCATATGGAACCAATCCACACAGATAGGCATACACATGCAGATGAGGTGGATCCAGAGGTGCACAAGGCAGGTCTGAGAACCCTCACCCTCCTGGAACACAAGTTCCTGCATGCCTAAGGATGAGTTCAAGAGTCCATCACTTGGATGCAAGAATCCATGGTGCAAGCACAAGAATCCATGGCAGTATTTGAGGAGGTACAGGCTGATCTGGCCATCATAAAGGCTGTGATGGGTGGGTGGTAGGTAGTCTGATTCACCATGGATAGTATTTTCTTGTATATTTTGATTCAAATCTGAGTCCAATCCAAGTCCAATCCATATCTGTTATGTGTGAGTCCAATCCAGTGAGATCTGAATGAAACAGAGAGAAAATGAGTAAGTAAGCAAATGCAAAGATGTATCATAGATCAGATAATAAGAAACCAGATGTGATGTACCACCTGACTTGTCTTCATTAATCAACTTGCTACATCTATGCCTGCTCAGATCCCAAATTGACAGATACTGGATTGGCACTGGATTAAAGAAACAGACTACTGGATAAATGCACCAGTCTCAAGGTGCATTCAAAACTGAATATCTAAATATTATGGATATGAGACAGAGAGAATGGAATGCTATACAGGTGTTTTTGTTTTGCTTATGACAAAGGAATGTGATGAGTGACTAAAGTGATTGTATGTATGAGAGTCTGTTTGTTTTTCCTTAGGGATATGTGTGAGATGATGACACTGGGCAAAAACTGGGATGAAATAGATTGGTGCCAGACTAAACCTGGGATGGAACAATTACATAGCAGATTGATAAGAAAAATGATGCTGCAGGTATTTGACCTGACTTGCATTCTTCAATCTACTTCTTCTGTCTATGTCTGTAGCAAGACCAACTGAACTGGATAAGACCACACTGATGACAATCCAGGTCCAGATAGTCAGTATAATCCAAACTATAGATGAAAAGTAATATACAAATAATTGAAGTGAAAACAATGAAAATGCAAAAATCAAGCAATGAAGAACAGGAATGAGACAAATAGTGAGTACCTCCCCCTGGGGTACTATGAATGATGACCTCCCAGGCATCATGATCTGGGAGGGGGGGAGAAGGGACAAAGGATGAAGAGAAAGATGTGTCAAAATTGGGGGGTCAGATAGGCAGCTTCAATGGGTGGTGACGAAAGATGTCCTGATTGTGAAAAATCTAAGTAAAAGGACAGTGATTGCCCACTACACTAATTAGCAATGGTGATAAGGTAAAGTAAAATTTGTACTCACCTCAGCTGCTGCCCAAGGGGTAGCAGGAATGACTGAGGAGAGCCCAGGAGCAAAAGGGAGTATGTATATAAGGTAGGCAAAGATATGAGCATGAAGTCTGATCAACTCTGAAGCGAAACAAGTGATCTCCATAAGGAAATAGTGAAGGAGAAGGAGAAACGGCACGAAGTTATGGAATGGGAATGAAGTGAAGATGGGGTAAAGAAATGACATAAGAAAAGCATACTGATATGCCATTGGACACAAGTCCAGCCTTCCTATCCATCTCTGACTGCTTCTATAGAACTTTGGTAACTCCTATGTAGAAGTTGTTGTGAATGACTTGCTGTGTTCACCAGAGAACCAAACCTAACCGTTGGCTGGACCAAACCATAACCCTAGAGAGAGAAAGCTGATGACAGAGCTACCCAGCAGAAGGAAGGAATGCCCATGTCGTGGGCTAGCTGGAGCAGGAACCATTGTAAAGCCTTCATGAGGGATGAGGGATGAGGCCCAAAGGCCAAGCCCTTAGCAGACAGAGGAGGTGCCAATCGACAAGTGGCTAAAGCTGGGGTTCCCGGCTTTAGGCCACTGACCTTATATATTGCCTGGGTCTGCGCACAGACCAAGCAGTACACTACTATACATGGTAAGGAACATACTATGGTAAGCATAATGAAAGGAATGGAAGGACGGAGATCAAAAAGGTCAGGCTGCAAGGAGGCAAGCTCTGAGATCTAGATTGTAGTCCTAGGAGATAGGATCGGGATCAAGATCCAATATATACTAATGGATACATAGGGGAGATTAGATTGGATCAGGAGATCTAGGAGGTGGCAGGATTGCTGTGGAGATCCGATGGAGATTGAGGGTCTAGGGTAGTCTAGGGTTTGCCATGTGGCAACCTTGAGGCTATGATGTCATAGATGACGTCAGGGTCTGGACTCATCATGTGACTGGTCATGTGATCAGCCTCGTGGAGGTCACATGACGTAGTGAACGTGAGGTGAAGGAAAGTGAAGGAAAAGAAGTGTGGGAATAAAGTTAGGTGCAAGGGGATTCATAACAGGAGTTATAGGAGTTCATCCAGAACTTCGTTAAGGAACCTTGGAGTTGGACAGGAGGGCCTGGAGGAGATTGGAGTTGTCATCTCTAACACTGATGTGAGCAAAGTGAAATAAAATCACCCAATATGGGTGGTGGGAGTGACAGCTGCAAAGATGGTATAGAGGGAGCAAAGTCAGTGAATATGGGCAATAGAAAAGGAGGGGATCCAGCATGGTGTTACGCTTGATCCCGAAGGGTCTAGCGCAAACTTGGCGAAGGTCCTGAGACACGAAGGCAAGGGGGTACTTTGCTAACGGCAAAGTCAAGGGTTCGTCCTGGTATAGACCAGATGATGGACTTCCCGGTGAAGCAGGTGGACCATGGACAATCCCTTGTGATCAGGACAGGACATAGGGGAGAGCAAAAGCGCTCACTCAGATGTAGAGCGAAGACACACGAAGAGGAGGGTTAGGATGTATATACCAAGTAGGTCTAAGCTGGGGTACTGGAGATCTACTTGGGGTTTATATACAAGAACAACGAAATGCTGAGTAATTATATAGAATCAGGAAGAACATGAAAGAACAAAAGTGGCTGACTGATCGTTGAGTCAGTGAGCCAATAGCAGAAGTTGCTTAGTTAGTAAGCAAAGAACTCCATGGAAGGAGGTAGAACAAAAGAACATGTGACTAGGGGAATACAGACTTAGCGTGATGAGAGCTAAGTGAGGAGAGATAAGTCCAAAAGAAAAAGGAAAAGAAACAAGACATGGGTACAAATCATAACACATGGCAGATCTGATTGATGGAGGGTCATCTGACACAGTGAATAATAATACAGATATGGGTGATGGCCCAGATGTGACTGTTGACAAGGATAGGGAAAGAGAATCATTAGTAGAAAAGGTCAATGAAGGGGTTATGATGATATTTGACACAGCAGATTTGAGTGATGGAGGGGGATCTGACATGGTAGATAATGATATGAGTTGGGACAATGGCCCAGATTTTGATAATGACAATGACAATAAAGGAGACAGTAGAGGTGACAGGCCTTGTCATATCTGCTCCAAACTCCATACCTCCAAACTCCTCACTCCTTCTCCAGACCTCCACAACCCAGACTTCACTCTTTCCTCTTAGACTTTTATAGTTACTATATTTAGTATTCCCCTTGTCCCTATTCAACCCTTCATTCTTATCCTCAACCCTTTATTCTTACCTTAGACCCTTTGCCACACCATATGTCTCCTCCTACATATGTTCTCCATTTCCATATGCTCTCCTCTTACCTGATGTACCTTACCATGCACTCCTTCATTCCTTCATCCAAACTCTGGACCAGACTTTAGTATATAAGCCTCTTATACTCTGTCTTTGTACCCCAGTATGAATATCAAATTAGTCTTCTCCTGTCCTTTGTCCAACTCCCTTCTCTTGCTTCTCTCTCTCCTGCTCTCCTATGAAATATAAGGACAGAGCCTAGGCAAGGGTGCAACACATAAGTCCTGCACCAACGTCCTCCTAGGTACCCCCTTGCTGCTCTGAACTCTGTTTGTCCTCCTATGAACTTTGTACACTAACCCTCAGACCTCTAACTGGACTTAACAGGCCTGATATGACTAGTATGATTGACATGAGAAGTAAAATGTCAGCAAAATGGATGAGGGGGAAAAACCAATGGAAATCAACTCAATTGGTGGTGACATAACAATTGGTGATGGCTCAGATATATGTAACTAGGTCCATGCTACTGAATTCCTTTGATAGGCACCAAGATGAATGAATGACAGCCTGTTTGAACATGGAGACAACAGGTGGTGGTGATGTTTCAACTGCATGATCTCACTGGAAGGTCTGCAATACCTTAGTCAAATACTTCCTGTATGCCATCTACTCAGGATCCTCTGAATGGACTAGATGATTCTTTTATTCAACTGGACTGAACACATCTGGGTTGATATCCACAACCACATCCCTATCTGGGGTGGATACTGACAGTACCAGGCATGGTATCTGTAGTGGCTGTGCAACTGGGTTTGGATAATGACACTGTGATTGTAATAAAGCAGGTGCACCTCAGAATGATGGCATTGACTTCTGAGATGGCATGGGCGATGAGGGCACACAAATGAGCAGCACAGATGACGAATATAAACCCAGATATGATCATGGACTCACTGCCAGGAATGGTGTAGACAGGTATGCAATGGTGGATGGTGGTGGCATTAGAGGGTGCAGAACTGAATTCAGAACGATCAATGATGAAGGCAGATTGCTGGCTACAGGTGCTGACACTGGTACTGGATATGGGTGTGGCACTGGTGTAGGGATGACAAGTGAAGTGGGCAGTGTGCCAATGCTCAGATGTGATGATGCAAATGTTGTAACACTAACCTGTTGTCCTGACAAGAGAAATATTGCTGCTACCAGGACATCTAACAGTGTTGTAAACAGCTTGTTGCATTCACCAAAACTGAACCCTTAACTGTCGGCTGGACCAAACCATAACCCTAGAGAGAGGAAGCTGATGACAGAGCTACCTGGCAGAAGGAAGGAATGCCCGTATTGTGGGCTAGCTGGAGCAGGAACTGCCAAAGCTTCTTGAGGATGAGGGATGAGTCCCTTAGCACACAGAGGAGAGCCTAACTGACAAGTGGCTAAAGCTGGGATTCCTGGCTTTAGGCCACTGGCCTTATATATTGCCTAGGTCTGCACATGGACCAAGCTGTACACTACTATACATGGTAACAAAGGTAATATGGTGAGCGTAATGAGAGAATGGAAGGATGGAGATTAAAGAGGTCAGGCTGCAAGGAGGCAAGCCCTGAGATCTAGATCATAGTCCTAGGAGATAGGATTGGGATCAAGGTCTAATATATACTAATGAATACAAGGGGAGATTAGGTTGAATCAGGAGATCTAGGAGGTGGCAGGATTGCCATGGAGATCCAATGGAGATGAGGGTCTAGAGTAGTCTAGGGTTTGCCATGTGGCAACCTTGAGGCTATGATATCATAGATGTCATCAGGGTCTGGACTCATCATGTGACTGGTCATGTGACTTAAGGAACATGAGGATGTAAGGAAAGTGGGTAACAAGAGTGGGGAAATAGTTAGGTGCAAGGGGATTCATAACAGATAGCAGGTAAATGGAGATGAATATCTGACCTAATGACCTCCAGGTACTGTTGGATCTGGACCTTGAGACCCTGTTGGAGTCTGGATATGAATAATGCTTCATGGTCTAGCTTCAATAGGTGATAGCTGGATATGAGCAAATGGGCAATCTTGATGAATTGTTGATGATATGCCCCAATATCATTTGGGCATTGCATAGCCCTCAATCTAGAGTCCTGTACAACAGAAAGGAGGCCAGCTCTACTATAGTTATATGTATGGACCTTTGCATCCCAGATAATTCTTCTTAACCAATACTATGAATGCATCCCAATCCAGGACCAGATCCAATGCTTCTGGGAGGTACTTCCAGAGTTCAGTGTCATCAAGGTCAACATAGTAGATGGCAAGCTTGATTCTCTGTACGTGATTGTATCTGAGAGCATCTCCAAGGGTGGAAATGTCATAAAGAAATCTGAGTAACTGCCATGGTCTTCTTGTGTTAAATTGAGGGGCTTCAGGAGTGTCCCAGCAGGGTCAGATGACAGTAGTCAGCATACTGAGATAATGGTCCAAGGGTGCAGAATGGATGAATGATGTAGATGCTCTGAATGTGGAAGGGCAGGGATGCATGGGAATGAACCAGAAAGGGAATCAGTGGCAATGAAATGGATGATAATAAAACAGCAAATGAGGGAATTAGGGGTAGATGAGAAGCAAAAGGGCTGGAATAAATGGTAGACAGAAAAAGGGTTGATTTGAAAAATATGAAGGGGGCTAGTCCCTCAGGCTCTGTGTTCCACTGGACTATACCCTCCCTCACAGTGGGCTCCAGTTGTAAAACACTAATCCTATCTGGAATGGATGAGGATCAAAGAAAAGAGGTGTGAGTATAAACTTGACCTAAGGGAGGGGGCCAGGAGAAACAGGCTAATTGAGAATGGACCTAGGCAGCTAGCCCTCAGACTTAAGAATAGAAGATGGGAGGTGCAAAAAGATTTACTCAAAGGTGCAATACACCAGTTTTATAGTCCCAGAAATACCTTTGGACTTCTATTTATGAGATATAACTAATCCAGGGTCAATCAGCACCCAGCAGATATGTAAGCTAAAACAATCTGGTCCAGATAAAATGAATTCAGTACCAGATTGACATGATCCAGACCCAGATAAACAGGTAGATCATACAAATGAACTTAGATGAACAAAGAAATAAACAGAATATGAAAAAGACCTACCCAAATAGACTATAGACACAATGAATGCTTGAACAGATGCTTGAACAGACCAAAAAGGAGGGGCTTGTAACCATAGGAGGATTCAACCTTCTACAATGTGAAACAGGGAATCTCATCCTGCAGAATAAAGAACATATCAGCCTGATAAATCTGTACTGTGTTCATATCCCATAGGAACAGTGATCAGATGGTGAGGACCCATTGAACTGTTGAATGTGGTGAGGTTCTGGGAATCTGGATGGAATGGGTGCTGGTCATATCTGGCAAAGAGATCTATCATGCCATATACTGCAAAGCCTGTGAAGGACTCTGCAAAATGTTTGATGAATGGCAGGGTCAATGAGTCATGAATTGTGATGGCATTGAGAGGCTGGAGGTTGTGAATGAGGTGAAGTGACTTGCCATCCTGCTTGAGCATGCAGAACTAGTGTGAGCAGTAGGATGTGGTGGATGGTTTGTATATACCAGGTGCAATCCAGTCCTTGATGATTTTAATAGTGTCTGCCCACATGGATGGGGAACTGTTACGATTTGTGTCTATGTTTATATCTTTTCTTCTATTACCAGACTTACCCCTTCTTGCTTGGTTCTTGTTCCACTAAGCCTGTAGTTTCTTCTCCCCTTTTCCAGAACATTCTCTGCTTACTAACTAAGCTCCTTTTGTCATTGGCTTACTAACTAAGCTTTTTTTGCCATTGGCTTACTGACTCAACAATCAGTCAGCCATTTGTTCTTTCATGTTCCTTCAGTTTCTATACAATTACTAAGCATCCCTTTGTTCTCATATATAAACCCCAAGTAGTTCCCCTGTACTTCAGCTTAGACCTACTTAGCTTACATAATCCTAACCTCCTTTTCATGTGTCTTTGCTCTACACTTGAGTGAGTGCTTTAGCTCTTACCTGCATCCCATCCCAATTACAAGGGATAAGTCCTTGGCTCACCCACATCACTGGGAATTCTATTGTCTGGCACCACCAAAACAAACTCTTGACCTTGTTATCTGCAAGGTACCCCCTTGTCTCAGCATCTTAGGACCTTCACCAAGTTCATGCCTGACCCTTTGAGATCAAGCATAACAGGAACAGGGATATTGTGAAGTACCCATGGCATTTGAGGTACAGTTGAGATCTTGACAGGTGGGAAGTAACCTTTATCAAGGTGGCCCTGTTCAGTAGTCACCTAGGAAAAAGCAGATTTGTGCTTGCAGACAAGCCAATGGATGAGTTTGAGTTCTTCTGGCTAAAGCCAGTTTATGGAATCAAGATCTAAAGTGTCAGCTCTTTCCTGCATAAAACAAATACCAGGAGTAAAGTCTGGTGGATGGATAGATAAGGTGGCCAACCTGGAAAGTGGATTGGCTAGCAGGGTGCATGTGATATGGAACTTCTCATCGACAGGAGCCATCATGGCACAGACTTTCTTGGCTACAGATTTGTAGACCAAGGAATGTGAGACAATATCATATGAATAAATAGAATCCAGCACCTTGACAGCATCAGATGTGAGAATGAATTACATGGAAGAAAGGAACAGATAGTCTGCAGAAGGTGGAGGCAGTCCAAGAGAAAGAGGAGGCAGATGGAAATATGGAGAAGAATGAATGTATGAATAAACTGGGCAAAAAGATAACAATGAGTGAGTAAAAGGAAATGAGTCCAAATTAGTCTCTCCCCAGAATGCAACTGGATCATTGAAAACTAAAAATCCCCATCTGGGTTGGATTGGTGAATGTTACATCACTTGTTTTCCTAACACCAGGGGCAACCTTTAGACCAAGCATGGGTTGCCAGCATATACTGCTTTCCGTGTTGGGGTCCCTGAGAGTGATAGTCTGCAAACCATCTGGAAAGTCATCAGTAGTGACACCCATGAAACAATGGAATGGTCATCCCAGCAACAGGTTGAAGTTAGCACAATTCAGGATCTGGACCTGAACCATAACTTTGCCTGCACCAAAGTCGAGAGCCAGGTTTTCAAGGATGCTAATCATTGTGTCAATGCCGGTGTTGGCAAATAACATGCACATCATGTGGTCAGACCAGACCAGTAGGCCCAGTCCTTCCTAGATGCACTTTAGCATAGCTATAATCTTGGAGCTGGAATCCAGGACACTCAAAATGGTATGCCCAGAACTATTGATCTGAGTCTCAATTGCATGGAGGGGGACATTGTGGTGTGTGATGATGAGGCCATTCTCATTGTAGAGGACCCAGTCACCATACTTGTGGGCAATGGATGCCAGGTCGAGACTGGCAAGCTCATTGACCTGAATGACATTAGTAGATGTAGAGGGGGCTACCCTCTTTATAGTGGTAAGATCCTGGAATTGCTTGCAGAATTCTGAGGAAACAGTGAATAGATCTTTGACTGGGACTGGGACAGATATGCCGAGAACTCAGTCCAGAACATGCTTTGGGGTGGACTCATCTTCCAGAGGGAAGGTATACTTAAATTGAGGGGCTGTGGATGCTGGGAAAGATGGATTGTTAGTTTGGGGGGCATGAGACAGAAAGTTACCATTTGCACTGGATTGAGGGTTGCTGGATCCAGATGGACCAGCAACTACCAGAATGGATGATGATGATGATGATGAAGCTAGGGCTGGAGTAGCCCCAGAAGATGTGCATACCTCATTATATGCAGAAGAGACATTTGGGATTGGCCATAAGGTAAATACAAAGAGGATGATGAAGCCTTTTGTCACTAAAGCTCCAACAACATAAGCTCCTCAGATACAGATATGGCACAGTGGTCTGGATACTTACATGGGGGAACTTGAACACCATCAAACCTGACCCATTTCCCCTTATCTCACAATGTCTTATCTGCCTGGAAATTGGCCCAGGTCTGAGTAATATAAGGCTGGAAATCCAGATGGTCAGGTTTGGAAGAAGACTTGTCATCCAAGTCCTATACCATGATGGAGAAAAAGGCAGAGGGTTTGATGTCAAGGATGGAAGGTGTATCTGGGTACACAACAGAGAGGATGTTAGCAGACACATGGCCAGACAAGGATGCTGCTGGGTTCATAGAGGGCCTGTCATGCACACATGCATGGCTACCTCATTTGCAAGAGATGGGAGGCCCTGGAGGATGAGGGAGATCACCTGGTGCCTCACAAGAAAGCCCAGGTAAAGGTCTTGGTGCCACCCCCTCCCTACCCTACCCCAGGCACCCTCATGGCTCTTCTCATGAAGGCCACAGAGTTGCTTGGCCTCATCACAGGGAACTTGTTGCTCCTGGAAGAGGACATGGGTGGAGTGCAGGAGGAGTTAAGGGCACTCCAAAGGGAGATGGCAGAGGTGTGGGTAAGGGTGTGTGAGTGTGAAGAGGTAGGAACACAGACAGAGGTCAGATTGGAGGTCAGACCAGATGTG
This sequence comes from Pulveroboletus ridleyi, assembly GCA_038089355.1. NCBI lineage: Eukaryota > Fungi > Basidiomycota > Agaricomycetes > Boletales > Boletaceae > Pulveroboletus > Pulveroboletus ridleyi. Next base: position 1,953 of record JBBPKS010000091.1, on the reverse strand, counting down.
AAGAGGATACAAGTGCAAGTGCAGATAGAGGAAGCAGAGGAGACAGAGGAGACAGAGGAGGCCCCAGAGGAACCAGGAGCCAAGTAGATAGAGAACTGTTTTTTCTTTTCTTTTTTCTTTCCTTGTAAATAAAACAAAGTCTGGATTAGAATAGTGAGTAAGTGAGAAGAAATGGAAAGAAAGAAGAGAGAGAAGAATGAAGTGAATATTTAAGAAAAGAGTGGTTCAGACTTGTCAGGGTACCTCCAATGGAAGTCTGCAACTAAGTCCAATGCATAACCTAGCTCTGTAGCTAATAACCAGGAAGTCTCATCATCAGTTCCCTTGTATCCAAGCTAATGCACCAAGTACAGGAGTTGGTAGTGACACCTTCTCCAATTGATCTTGGAGTCTAGGATCTCCATGATCTCATACTTGGGTTCTTCATTAATCTCAATCAGAGGTGGTGGAGGTTGGACATATTGTAGTTTGGGATGAAGTTCAGAGTGCAAGGTTCTAACTGTGAGATATGGAAAACTGGGTATATGGATTTCATAGAGTCAGGTAAACATAAGATAAAGGAATGTGAACCAGGCTTAGCAATGATAGTGAAAGGTCCTAAATATCTTTCAAAGAGTTTCTTTGAGGGTCTAGTCAAATGGAGGTATTTCACTTTAAGGCATACCCAATCTCTGATAACAAAGTTCAGAGCCAGAGATCATCTTGCATCTGCTGGTCCTTGGTAGTGTCTTTGTGCTTCCAGCATCTCCAACTAGAGGAATTCATGGAGTTGGTTCAAGTCCATGATGTAAGACTAGGCCATGGAGAAGGTGAGGTTGGTGTCAGAGTGGATGGTGAGATTTGGATGATAAACTTTGTTAGCAAAGAAGGGTGATACATTGGTGATAGCACTAGGTGCATTGTTGTAGAAGAATTCTGCAAGTTGAAGAAGTTCTGACCAGTTTTCTTGCTGGTAATTGCAGTAAATCCAGAGTTATTGCTCAAGGGTCTGGTTAGTGCATTCTGTCTGACCATCTCCTTCAGGGTGATAACCCAAAGTGAAGTGTAAGTGCATATCAAGAGCATTACCTAGAGACTGGAAGAAATGTGATACAAACTTGGAGCCCCTATCAGGGGTGACATGGGAGGGTACTCTATGTTTCAAGAAGACATGGAGGAGAAACAACTTTGCTAGCTCTGTGGAGGTGATGGTGTCATGTGTTGGAATGAAGATGACTTGCTTCAACAACCAATCAACAATGACAAGGATGGTAGTGAAGCCAGAGAAAAATGGAAGCTGCTCAATGAAGTCCATGGATATGGAGTTCCATGGTTTTTTTGGGACTGGAAGCTGCTTCAGGAGACCATATGGGTGATATCAGGGAACCTTGGCTCAGGAACATGTTTTGCAAGAGGATACATAGTCCTTGATGAAAATCTGAATGCCTGGCCAGGTATATTCATGACAGATCAGCTCTAGCATACAGTTCTGGCTAAAGTGGTCTGCAGTGGGATAATTGTGAAAAGTCTGGAGTGTTATGAACCGCATGCACCTAACTTTTCATCCTACACTCCTTTCCTACATTCCTTACCTCCTCCCGCTCCTTTAGTCATGTGACCTCCCACAAGGCCGATCACATGACCAGTCACGCGATGAGTCCAGCCCCTGACATCATCCCTGACGTCATAGCCTCTAGGGTTACATGCTGACAACCTCTAGACTACCCTAATCCTTATCTCCATTGGATCTCCACGGCAATCCTGCCACCTCCTAGATCTCCCGATCCGATCTAGTCTCTCCTTATGTATCACATCGTATTTAGATCTCCGCGGATCTCAGATCAGATCTCAGGGTTCGCCTCACGGCAGCCTTGCATTCTTCATCTCCGTCCGCACTTCCATTCTCTACCCACAGTCATTACCATCTTATCATATGTAGCATAGCCTTATCTATTACTTCCCTGTATAGTAGTG
>JBBPKS010000090.1:0-23636 GCA_038089355.1 Pulveroboletus ridleyi | reverse complement strand
CCGCCCGTTCCGAAATTACAGGACACCCCCGGAGTTGTGACAAGGGCGCACCACATACGGTGAAGCCAAGTCCTGCTCGAACTCCGGAGTCCCGGAGTTACCTCCCGGAGATCCCGGTTCTAACACCAATGGTAATCTATACAATACTGATTCCAAGAAAATTGCCTTTGCTCTCTCCTTTATGAAAAGCAGGTTAGTTGCTATCTGGGTCAGCACCTTTAGAATTAAAGTCCTTGTGAAGACCAACAAGAGTTTTAGAACCTTCAATGTATTTATTAATGAATTTAAGGAGATCTTTCAACACAAGGATGTTGTTACCAAGGCAGTCAGGTAGCTACAATCCACTTGTATGTATCTATAAGCTTTCTAATATCAACTCCAATATTTCAGAGTTCAAGAATCAAGTATCCCTAAGCACTACTATCATTGATGAAAATTTTCTCTCCATCTTTTTCACAGCTGGTTTATCTAAGCACTAGTGTTATCAATAAATCTTTTTTATGAATTCTCCACTAACCATTATTGACAAATGGTACAAGAAAGCCATCTAATTCATAATCCAGATCATCTTCACCCGATGGGAAAACAGTTTCTGAAAGAAGGAATGCCCTTGACACATGTTTCCTCTAATCACTGTGTACTACTAGTCTAAGCAATCCCAAGCAATTCAAATTCCTCTCTCACTACTGGTATGAAAGTTGTCAAAACCTGGTAGGTTCAAAAATTTGATTAATAAGACTGGGGTTATAGTAGGCAGTACTAATCACAGCAGGAGAGCTTATATCTTTTGTTATGCTTGATCCCAATAAATATCTCAGAAACAGGGGACAAGAAAGGTACTTTGCAAACAGCAACATTGAGTATTTATCCTGTAAAACAGCCAGACAAGGGATTTCCTAGTAAAGCAGGTGGATCAGAGACAATCTCATGCCATCAGGATGGGAGACAGATAAAGAGCAAAATTTCTCACTCAAGTATGGAGCAAAAACACACAAATAGGAAAATAATATGTATGTTACATAAATTGCCAAGTAGGTCTAAGCTGGGGACATGCTGTACTACTAGCAGGTTCATACATGATAGTAAAGGAAGCTGAGTAATCATATAGAAACAAACTAGCTGACTAAGCTTTGAGTTAGTGAATGAATGGTGAAAGAGGAGTAAAGAGTAAGTATAGAAGGTGACAGAATATGAAATAACAGCAGGTCATGTAACATAGAAACTATAAGCTTGGTGTAATGAGAACTAAGCAAGGAGAGATAATTCCTAACTAAAAAAAGAAAAGAATGAACATAATAATAAATCACAACAGACAGTAATTATTAATTCCATATATCTGTGACTTGAATGTTTCCACTCAATGGTGTCTACAATCAATCATATTCATCACACCACTCAGCCTCATGGTAGCCTTGTGCTCTTCATCTCCATTCACACTTCCATTCTCTACCCATGGTTATTACCATCTTACCATATGTAACATAGTAATTTACCATGTATAGTAGTGTATAGCTTGGTCTGCGCACAGGCCTTGCCAATATATAAGGCAGTAGTCTCAGCTGGCTAAATCCCAGCTTTGACTACTTGTCATTTCCCCCTTCATTGGCCCCTAGGACTTGGGTTAAAATCTTGTTTGCTACAAAGCACTCCTTTGATGAGCTACTGGCACTTGTAGCTTCTCTGCCAGAGTTACAGCATTCCTCTCTCTGCCAGGTAGCTCTGTCATCAGCTGTTTAGGTTTGGTTTCTTTGTTTCCTCTGATGACTTCTTGACGAAGTCATAACAATTCTTGTTCTTGATGAACCATCTAGCTATTTTCTTATTCTTATTCTTATTCTTATCTCTTCACTTCAAATATTTCTCATTGGCATAGCTTACCAATCTAACTGAAATCTTCTTCAGAACTACTTTATGGAATGGTCTTTTCACCAGAATTTGAGTCATCTAGATAATATTGCAGGTAATTTTATGACAGAGCTTGATTGCCCTGTTTCTCAAATAAATGTCTGCTGATACTTTGCAGTTTTCTGACTTAGTCTGCAACCTTGTATATTACCACTGTAGCTCTTCCATTATGCAAATGATAGTTTTCTTATTATGCTGCAAGGTTGCAATATATATTTCTACATGGTCTGCAAGTTTGTATGTTACAATCATATGAAGAACTTCAGTCAATGGTTCCTGGTTTCTAAAAATGCCCTGCAATTGCTCTCACATGCACTGAGGACATCCTTTTTATACTCACAATATCATGTCTTATTATAATGCTATGGAATATGTCTGGGAAATCCAGCACTTCATCAAAGAGATATGTCTTTCTGATTTTGGGTTCCAGTTTCCTTGATCAAACATGGACAGTAAACCTGTTCACTTCATAGAGCCTCATTTCTTTGTCAACTGGTTTAAAATGTCTATTCCCTTACAGTGTCCTTACCTTTTTTCTTACTGGTTCCTTATCTAATGACCTCCCCAGTATTTAATATGTGCATATCACTGAACTTGATTTTTTTTGTCTAAGTCACACTTGGGCTGATGTTCATGTAACTGGTTGCAATAAGGATACTATAAAAGAGAAATTTGTGCACAGCAGATCACTCATATTTTACCCCCCTCACATTGACCAGTCAAATCCTGTTGCATTTGAATGTGCTACACATGGTTATGCTCCTCATCTTGACAAACAATTTTTTTATTAACACTTGGTCACAGATATCATCACTTTTTTCAATTCACATGAGTATTATATATATTTATATTGTCTCCTAATTAATCAATCTCTCTGCAGCTTCCTGTCCCTTGCTATATATAATGATGAGTTACCTGAATACACAATTCCAGATTTCCTGATCCTGTTCCATAGTGCCAAATTTAGATATATACATAGTCCATTCTGTCCACCTGCTATTCAGGTATAGGATAATAAGTATGCCAAGATCTGATTTGTTTGGGTCTGTATTTACTGAATCTGGCTTTTTTGATATGAAGATTAATGGCTCAATCATTATTGTCATGTCATCACAGCAATAAGTGACAATGCCTCATCATTTTTCTTCTATCTCTATACTCAAGCATGACAAAACATTTTATCAGGACACTGGTAGTGAAAGTTTTCTGCCACATCAAATTACAATTCTTTTGGTGTCATAGCAGCCTGCTCATGCTGGGTTCTTTACAATAAGATTTGGAATGAGAATAAGAAAACCTTAGTCAAGCATACTATTCTCTCTTTCAAGATTTATCTTCTCTCCTTTTTCCTGGATGCTAATTGGAACTCAAAGACTTCAAAAACAAGAATTTATTTAACCTGGTCATTTATAACCTTGTCCTTTTGAATCACAAGTTGCAATTTGAAGAGATATATAATTTTATCACATAAATTGATAGCATGCCTCTTCATGGTTGCATTTTTCTTTCTATGTAACTCCTTGGCGATATATTCAGATTCCATATTCTTGAATAATCTTGTTTTCAGTAATAATTAACAGTGATGACATTGAAAATATATACTATCTCTATGGAGTGTTTATTAATAGTATTTTTCAGCAAATTTTTGCACTCAAGGTTCATAATAATTGTGCTCTGGCAGCATCATAATTTGCTTTAATTGTAAATCTGCTGCCAATAGGATACATATAGTAAGATATAGTAAGACTCATGATTGACAAGTTTTTCCAAACTTTTGAGATTCTTTTCAAGGAACCTGAGATCAATAATGGTCACAACATTGAAATTCTTAAGCAGGCAGTGGACAGCTGCATATACATGCAAGTCCACCTACACATGTCAGTAGAGAACAACATTTTTGAAATGATTGATGCTTACAGAAAGGTGGGCTGATCCTTCAAATCTGCAGAAATAGAATAAGGATTCTAACCAAGGTGCTTCAGTGGAGTGCAATGCTTCAATCTGCCTTGTGGTCCACCACCTAATTAGCAGTTCACACAATATGGGACTTAACCTGGAAGGGGAGCTCCTATGGAGATTGGGACAGTGCAGGGGCCCCCAGATACCTATATATTGTTATGCTGGAGGTGAAACACCAAAGCTGAGCAACTGAAGGTCTGCTGTAAGACCTTGCAGAGGGAAGAGAGCTGTGGAGTGCACTTATCGGTCAAGATTTTAACCCAAGACACAAGTGGCCAAAGCTGGGGATACCAGCAATGGGCACACCTCTTATATATGTTTACCTACTGTGTACAGACCATGCCATGCATTATATGCATGTATAGATAAGGTGTGAACTAGTAACATATTAGGATGTGATATCTCATGGCTATGAGAGGATTCTGTGAAGTGATGTGGTAATTAAAAGGGGGTGATAACCATGAGGCATGACATCATTGGTCTAGGCCCAAGTCATGTGACCTGTCACATGACTGAAAATGTGAAAGTAAAAGTAAAAAATAATTAGGTCACTGTATATGATATAACACTACCCCTCTCCTAGGACTTGTATTCCAGACAAGTTGCTATGATGGGTGCCCCACTGGGAGGGCCATAGTTGGAAAAGAGAGAGGTGAAGGCAGCAAGGGAAAGGCCACAAAGCAGGTACAGGGTGGATGGGTTAGAATGATGGAACAAATTGATAGCATCAGGGCAGTTCTGCAGGTTAGTGATAGGTTCTCACATATCATCAGTTTCGTCATATTCTTTCCAATGGATACAGTATTCCAGCTTCCTACACTTCAAGTGTGATCCCACAATGTGATCAATCTCATATTTCTTGTGACCATCTTTATTAACCTCAACTGCATCCAGGTGGGAGATTGGCTGCCTGTCAAGAGGAGCATGATATGGTTTGACCCAGAATGTGTTGACAACTGGGTGGAAATATGCATTTTTGGAAGATGCAGTTTGATTGCATTAGGAATCAACCAAATAATATCATAAGGTCTGATCCAGCATTAGGTGAGCTTCTTGGCAGTGTATGGCAGCTTCAATTTTTCTATACTGAGTCATACCCTTTCTCCAACTTGTTATGGCATAGGGTTTTCTTCGTCAGAGTGCTTGATCATCTTTTAATGTGAAGCTTCTAGAGCTTCTTAGATTTCAGCATGTGATTTTCTGGCATGCTGGGCAAAGATATCTGCCAAGGAGGAGGAGCTGGCCTCAAAACCTAGGTGTGGGAAGTAGTTCCATGTGATCTTGAATAGAATTGACCTGTGAGAGGATGAAAGTGAGATGTTATGTTGGAATTGGGTGAGTTTGATCCATTCAGTCCAATCCTCCTATTTCTTTGCTATGTATGGGCAGAGGTATTGTATCATTTCCCGATTAATACATTCAGTTTGTCCATCTGTTTGTGGATGATATGCAGTGGAGATCTTTTAAGAGATCCTGAGGAGATTGCACAACTCAGTTGTGAATTCTGAGATGAATTGCAGGCCCTAGTCTGACACAATGGTGGAGGGGAGGCCATGTATATACCAGATGGCATCCCTAAATAGTTTAGCAAGATCCATTGAAGATATCACCTTTCTACATGGTTCATAAATAACTTCTTTACTGAATCGATCAATGATAATGCAAATGCTATCAAAGCCTTGGCTTTCTGGAAAACCAGTAATGAAATCTATGGAGATATCTTCCCAGGGTCACTTGGACATGGGAAGTGGTTGTATTGACTGCTTTGGTGCAGTTTGCAATCCTTTTGTGAGGGTGCACATATAGGAGTGATTTACATAATTTGTAATGTCTTTGTGTATATCAGGCCAGCTGAAAGCATAGCAAATTCTATCATAGGTATAGTATATACCTGTGTGTTCTGATATCAGATTATTGTGTAATAATTAAGGATTTCTAATCATAGTGACTCAGGGATGTAAATGTAATCTGAGTCTTCATTGATGAATAGAAAAGAAACTTTGTCAAAGTTAAAGTGATTGATTTTATTGATTTTTATTTTTTCTGATTCTTTTTTGAGATTAAGGTGAAATGGGGATTCTAATGTAATGCCAGTGATAAATAAAATTTCTGGTAACATGATAATATTTTTATTAAGATCTGTAACGACATTGCCATGATCTGGATAGTGGAATAGTGTGTCAGCCCTGTTGGTTGACCCAGGCTAATATACAAATGTAAGGTTAAATTCTTGAAGAAGCACATACCAGCATACTTGTCAGCCAGATAAAGTTTGCAGCTTCTTCCAGTATTTTAAGTTTCAATGGTCCATCCATACTTTGAAAATGTCACATCCAATAAGATAATGGCACCATTCTTCTAGGGTGTGGATGACTGCAAGCAGTTCTTTGTCATAAATAGGGTAGTTCCCCTCCATGGAGTTGAAACTATGCAATAAGAAGACACAGGGTCACCATTCTGTGTTTTCGCATTCCTGCCAGAGGACGGCACCTGTTGCAATATCCAAAGTGTTGGTTTCTAATTGCATGCCTCATGTTGAATCTAGATACACCAGGAGTGGAGCTTCCATAAATTTCTTTTTGAGAGCTTTGAATGCCCATTTTTCTTCTATACCCCACTGGAAGGGGGTGTTCTTTTTTGTAAGGTCATTTAGAGGTCTAGCAATGTTAGCAAACCCTTCGATAAACTTCCTATAATAGTTATAAAGTCTAAGGAATGCCTGGACCTGCTTCAGGTGTGTTGGTTCTGGCCAGTCAGCAATGGTATTAGTTTTCTTGTCCTGCATCTCAATGCTGTGTTTCTGTTACGAATCCCCTTGCACCTAACTTTATTTCCACACTCTCTTTACCCATGATTCTTCCATTCTCATGATCATTATGTCATATGACTTCCATGAGGCCAATTACATGACCAGTCACATGATGAGTCCAGACCCTGATGTCATCTATGACATCATAGCCTCAAGGTTGCCACATAGCAAACCCTAGACTACTTTAGACCCTTCATCTCCATCGGATCTCCATGGCAATCCTGCTACCTCCTAGATCTCCCGATCTGATCTAATCCCCTCTATGTATCTATTAGTATGTATTGGATCTCTGATCCTATCTCCTAGGACTATGATCTAGATCTCAGGGCTTGCCTTCTTGTAGCCTGACCTCTTTAATTTCTGTCCTCCATTCCCATCATTACACTTACTATATATCAGGGTAAATGGAGATTAAAGGGGCATGCCAGCTATGACACATGACATCATATGATGTCATGGTCTGGACCTGGGTCACGTGACTGGTCATGTGACAAGAAAAGGAAAAGGGGGTGAGAAAAGGAAAGGGGCTGAAAATGGTTCATAACACCTCTCACCTTGCTGGACGCACCACATGCAGAGCACCCACCCCAGGTCTACATCCTTGTGACCACACTTCGGGACTCAACTTGAGGTCGATGGACCCTCTTCTTCCTCACTTGGGAACTTGATGGCCTCATCCTGCAGACCTCCATTAGCTTCATCTGGGGCCCAATGAACAGACCACACACCTGGCTCTGCTCTGTTGCTCTCACCTTCCTCTTCTCTTTCATCCAGGCCTTGTTCTGCTCCTTTCGTGCCTTTTTGAGGTGCTCCTCTCAGATGGCCTTGGCCTGTTCCTCCACCACCTTTCTACACTCCTCACGTTTGCACTTGACCTTCTCTGCTTGCTCCTTGTGTTCGTGCTCTTTGCACACAATCTGCTTGGCTTCCTCCCTTGCACAACATTCTTCTGCGGCCTTCTCCTTATCATGGCGACTGCAATGTGAGCTGGGCAATTTGGTGATTGATTTCACTGGCAGAGGGCATGTTGGTGTTATACCATATATGCTAACCTAATTATTTTTCACTTCACTTATTCACCAGTCACATGATCAGATCACATGACACAGCCTAGACCATGACATCATATGACATTATAACACATGGTCACCACTCTTTTAATTACCATTCTTATGTTTCCTTATCACAGAACACTCCCACACTTGTAGGATATCACTTATCATACATAGACATTATTCACACCTTATCTGTAGCATGGCTTGGTCTGTGCACCATATCTCACAATATATAAAGGGTGCGTCCTCAGCTGGTCTCCCCAGCTTTAGCCACTTGTTCCTTGGGTTAAAACCTTGAATAATAAGTGCTCTCCTCAGCTCTCATCTCTTTTGTGAGGCTTTATGGCAAGCCTTCAGTTGCTCAGCTTCAGTGTTTCATGTTCCGCATAACAGTTGGGGTGAGCTTTCAGTTTGATGTGGTTAGAAGACAGAACCATGTTACATGAGATGTGACTTGTGATTCATTTCAAATTCCAACGTATGGACATCACATGACCTCTACCCAGTCTCTTCCCCAGTCTGAACTCAGCCAGCCTTGAGGGCTCAGCCTTAACAGGGGGGCACTGTCATATCCACTCCAAATTCCATCCTCTGAACCCCTTATCCTCTTTCCAGTACTCCACAACCTGGATTTCATACCTCTGTACCTGGACTTCGTTCCTTCCACTCGAACTTCCATAGTTACCATAATTAGTATTCCCCTTGTTCTTTCTCGACCCTTCATTCTTTCCTCAACCCTTCATTCTTACCTTAGACCCTTTGCCACACCATATGCCTCCCCCTACATACAGTGAGCAACAAAACCAACCCAATATTTGCATTATTGTGATTGTTGAGCTAATATCTAGAGAACTACTAAATGAAGACCACTAAACCTTACCCTTGGTAGAAAACCCTGATAAAGATCTTTCCAAACATATATACATTGCTTAGCTAATTCTTGCTATTTCAGGAGATATTCCCATATTAAACACATGTACTCATTGGGTCAGTTTTGTTGCTGATATCAAGGATATATAAATTAGTATGAAGTATATCCTCCCTTGGCCTGAATAACCTCTCTAATCCTTCTAGGCATACTTTCAATCAACTCCTGACATTGGGCAGTGCTGATCTTGTACCATTCCACCTTTATATGCTCCAAAAGTTCTAATATTCCCTTAGGTGATTCAGGGTACTCTGCTAGCCTTCTTTTAAGGATAAACCACAGATGTTCTATGGGATTAAGGTCTGGGGACTGAGCAGGCCACATCATGACCTCATATCCATGGTCATCAAACCACTTCTTGTATATGCTTGGAATCATTATCCTGCTGGAAAATGATATCATTTGGAGTTTTCTCATAATCCTCCAATGTTTCCTGAAGTTCATCCTCCAAAATCTGCACATAAAGGTCAATATCCATCTTACCATCAATTTTACATGCCACCCCAACCCCTTCCCAGGTCATGCAGCCCCATATCATCACTGATCCTCCCCTAAACTTGACTGTTCCCTCTACAAGCCTATCACTTAGGCCCTCCCCTGCCTTTTTCCAAGCCCACTTTCTACCATCTGACCCAATACAATTGATTTTGGTCTCATCTGACCATATAACATGTTTCCAGTCATCCACAGTCCAGTGCTGATGACTCTCAGCAATGTCTAATCTTGCTTTTTTATGACATTGGGAAAGAAGTGGGTGTTTTTGTTTCACCACAGCCTTCATACCAGCTTTTTTGAGGCAATGGTGAACAGTCTGGGAAAATATAGAGTGGTTCTTGACATCCTGAAGTGCTTTGGTAACCTGGACAGCATTTTCAGCCTTTCCAGTTCCAATAAGATGAATAGCATGGTGCATATCAAGAGGAGTAATGATAGATGGTCAACCACCAGAGGACTTGGGAAGGTTAGGGCAGTGTTTCAAACAAAGCCTGCTGATAGTAGATTGGCCAAGACTAGTAGAATGGGCAATTTGATGAGTTGAGTGACCCAATTCCAAGAGAGAAACAATATAAGCAGTTTGTTCAATAGAGAGAGATTTCATGGTGATGGGAGTGAAAAAAGCAATGGTGTTTTGATGTGTTTGTATCATGTTGAACTTATAGTGAACCACATGACTTGTTGCTTATGTAATATTATGTCCCAACATGTAGTTTTAGTACTTTAACTATCAGCAACAAAACTGACCCAATGAATACATGTGTTTAATATGGGAATATCTCCTGAAATAGCAAGAATTAGCTAAGCAATGTATATATGTTTGGAAAGCCCTTTATCAGGGTTTTCTACCAAGGGTAAGGTTTAGTGGTCTTCATTTAGTAGTTCTCTAGATATTAGCTCAACAATCACAATAATGCAAATATTGGGTCAGTTTTGTTACTCACTATATGTTCTCCATCTCCACATGCTTTCCTTTTACCCAATATACCTTACCACATGCTCCTCCATTCTTTCATCTGAACTCTGATCAGACTTTCATATATAAACCCTCTGTACTCTGTCTTTATACCTTAGTACAAATATCACACTAGTCACCTCCTGACCCTCATTCAGTCCCCTTCTCTCACTCTCTTGCTCTCTCCTCCCTTCTTACAAAATACAAGGACTGAACCTCAGCAAGGGCACGACACATAAGTCCTGTGCCAATGTCCTCCCAGATATCCTGTCTCCATCCTGTTCCCCATTCATCCTCTGACAAACTTCATACTCACCTTTGGAACTCTGACCGGACTTAACATGGCCTCATTGAGGAGGGTTGCCATGTCTGGCACAGGCAGGTGATGGTGGGTCTTAGGGTTGTACTTGTTATGCAAAACGTGAAACACCAAAGCCAAGCGACTAAAGGCTTGCTATAAAGGCTTGCAAAGAGATGAGAGCAGAGGAGAGCACTTATTGTCCAAGGTTTTAACCCAAGGAACAAGTGGCCAAAGCTGAGGATACCAGCTGAGGGTGCACCCTTTATATATTGCAAAGGTATGTGCACAGACCAAGCTGTGCTACAGATAAGGTGTGAATATATACTACATATGATAAGTGATATTCCATGGGTGTGAGAGAGTTCTGTGATATAGAAGCATAACAATGGTAATGAAAAGGGTGAAGTAACCATGTGTTATAACATCATATGATGTCATGGTCTAGGCTGTGTCATGTGATCTGGTCACATGACTAGTGAAGGTGTGAAGAGAAAGTGAAAAATAATTAGGTCATCATATATGGTATAACACTACCCCCCTCTTAGGACTCATATTTCAGACAAGTTGGCTGAATGGGTGCCCCACTGGGGGGACCGTAGTTGGAGAACAAAGAGTTAAAGGCAGCAAGTGTTACGAACCACTTCAGCTCCTTTCCTTTTCTCAGTCATGTGACCTATCACATGACCAGGGCCCAGACCATGACATCATATGACGTCATGCCTCATGGCTGGCACACCCCTTTAATCTCCGCTGACCCTGGTGGGAATACTCTCATGATCGTGTACTCATACTAGCCATGTATAGTAGTTTATCCCACGAACCCTATGGTCCGTGTGCAGTCCCCTGTACTATATAAACCCAAGGGTCTCAGCTGGTGTCCCCAGCTTTGACCACTTGTTATCCCACTACCTTTGGGGTGATTAGGTGTGCTTGAGCTCGTCCTTCCCTTCTCTTACCTCGCCAGGCTCAGTAATAGCCTGTAAGGCCGAGGCTGGTGGTGTGCTCGCATCGCGTTCGCAACACTTGGTCAAAGCTATTTACACCACCCTCAGGTGAACGGAGCGTCTTGTCGCTGAAGAAATCGAGATCAGGTGAGCATCTATCCCCATCAGAACACCGGATCAAAACAGAAAGCAAATCCATCGTATACGGTTGCTGGGCCCAGGCATAAGGGACATAGTGCAGAGGCACCACATGACAGGCCTGGGCATAGCACCCTTAACAGCTTGCATACATGGTCGTCCGCCATATTAAATAAGGATAAAGTTGCTTCTTGCCCAAAGTGCACTAGGGCATAACCTCTGTGATTTGAGGTTACCAGGTTCGCGGAACACCTGTGACGTCCACTGTCAGCGCACGATACGCATATGACACCTCTCGTCATTGAGAGTCTACCCCCTTGACGGAACCCACACCGTCCAAATCAAGCTGTTGAAGAAGATCTAGCTGCCAGTGGTCTTCCCCCTCCTTACCTCACTTGACATCTTCCCCCTCAAGCGTCCCCAGACGTTGGTTGAAAGATACCGGCGAGTAAGGACTGATAGGATTTCAAAATTTCTCAATATGAAGACTCGGTGCCGGGTTCTCCGGAACAGGCACATTCACAACTCCACAAGTCCCCCTCTTTTGAGGGACTGCTTGAAGCACTTCCCAAGGTATCCGAAGAGCCTTATCAGCTCAAATTCAAACAAAGACAAACCGCCCCCCCACAAGAAACGATGTTGTCATCGCTAAGCAACGACGACTTGAAGGTGCTCCTGACAGCCCTTCTAAAGGAAAAGGAGGACAGCCCCTCCGCTATCACCAAAAAGGTCGCCGATCCCGGCAAGTGGGATGGCACAAGAGACAAATTTAGGGTGTGGTTCACCCAAATCACCGTCTGGGTCTCGCTCTAAAACTGGGGCTCGGACAAACTCTGGACCGTTGCGGTCCTATCAAGGATGGAGGGTCAAGCCGCCTCCTATGCACAGCTAAAACTTGAGGAGTACTGCGACTCCGAGATCGCAGACGCAACCGGCCCGACGGGGAAATCACTGGGCTATCCCCGTGGAGATAAGGCATGGCCTGACTGGAAAGGTCTCTCGAAAGAGATCAAGGACCACTTCCAGATCAAGGTCCTAGCCCACGAATCGCTGCAAAAGCTTAACCGGCTGAAGCAGCAAGGAAGGCCCATCGATGAGTTCCTCCAACAATTCGAGGTTCTCTTTAAGGAAGTTGAGATCGACAATGGTCACAGCATAGAAATTCTCAAGTGAGCAGTGGATGCTCGCGTGTACATGCAGGTCCACCTACACATGTCTGTAGAAGAGGACATTTTCAAGTTGATCGACACCTACAGAAAGGTGGGCCGATCATTTGAATCTGCAGAGATTGAACGTGGATTCCAACCAAGGCGCTACGGCGGGGCGCAACGCTTCAACCCGCCCAAAGGACCACCACCTAACCAGCAGTTCACACAATACGGGATGCAACCTGGAAGGGGAGCTCCCATGGAGATTGGGGCAGTGCAGGGGCCCCCAGAAACCCACATGTGCTTCAATTGTGGCAAACCAGGCCACATTCGATGGGACTGCCGGCTCCTGAAGAAGCCATACAACCTGGCACAAGATAGGAACCGAGCGCCGGTTCAAAATATGCGCCAAGTTTGGGTGCCCGATAAGGATGGGTACTACACCGAGACATGGGTGGTCATCTCCGAAACTCCGCCCGAAACAAAGGCCCGCATGGCAATGTCCTCCCGACAGGACTATATGTCGGACGAAGCTTGTGCCTACTGGGCCGACATCTTTGAAACAGAAGCTAGGACAAAAGTGTCTGAAGCTTTAAAAGGAAGCAGCTAGTTGACGGTAGGGTGTCGCCTAGCAAGCTGGATAAAATCAACGAAAAAAGAAGGAAAATAGAAAACATCAAAAAAATAGTTACTGCGCATTTGGACTGCAGTTCTCCCGCTGAAAGTTTTGTACATTTACGATCTGGTTTCGAGCCAACGAGCGTGACCTTATTTAATCCTGTACAAGTAAGTAGACCGGACTCTAGGCACGCCAGTACGAGAGTGGTAGGTGTAGACGACTCGTTGACCATGCTCAAGGGAGAAATCCCTGTAGCTGGCACTGAGCCTGTAGCTGAACTCTCAGAGTGCACCGATGGAGATTTCCTGGTTAGGACGATCAGCCAGGTGCTGAAAACTTTAATAGATTCTGATATGTCCGTAGGGGGGTCTCTTCAGAGCTCGGCGCCGGACTATAAAACTAGCGTGCTTAATTCCCTTTTTAAGAATGAGTGTTCTGACCTTAACCTTAACAAAATCCCTATGCAAGAAATGATCAGTGGAGGAGAGTTCACTGTGGACATTGCTGTTCTCTTCTCTATGGGTCAAGTACAAAAAGACGATAACATAAAAGCATTAATCGACAGCGGCGCAGTCAATACTTTCATCGACCGCAAGTGGTGCACCAAAAACAATGTTAACTTAATCCCCCTAGTCCAACAAATCCAAGTCATTAATGCTGACGGTACCCCAGGCAAGGCTGGAAAAGTAACTCATTGGGTAGAACCTGTAGCAGCGCTGCAGGATCACCATGAGAAGATCAATGCATTCGTCGTCAAGCTAGGCTCGAATCAAATGATTATTGGCTACGACTGGCTCGCTCGCCACAACCCGACCATTAATTGGGTCGAGAAAAAGATCGACTTCACCTGCTGCACCGAAGATTGTGACAATTACCGACGACAGCACGATGGGTATTTCGGCTTCAATCTCCGAGCAATCAAAGATGGAGTGGCCGAGAAGGTCCCAGCAGCCTACCATGACTTTCTCAACATATTTTTGGAGCAAGAATCCAATCGGATGCCCTTGCGGAAACACTGGGATCATGCCATCAATCTCAAGCCCGACTTCGTTCCAAGGAAGGGGAGAGTTATCCCACTATCTGACACGGAGTTGGAAGAAGTGTTACGCTTGATCCCGAAGGGTCGAGCGCGGACTTGGTAAGATCCTAAGACACTGAGGCAAGGGGGTACCCTACAGGCGATAGGGTCAAGGATTCGTCCTGGTGGAGACCAGACGACTGACTACCCGTTGAAGTGGGTGGATCAAGGACAATCCCTTGTGATCGGGATGGGACGCAGGCAAGAGCTAAAGCGCTCACTCAGGTGTAGAGCGGAGACACAGGAAAAGGAAAAGGATGTTATAATCCAAGTAGGTCTAAGCTGGGGTACACGAGATCTACTTGGGGTTTATATACGAGGACCAGAGGATGCTGAGTAATCGTATAGAAACGAAAAGAACAAGAGAGAACAAACGGCTGACTGAGCGTTGAGTCAGCGAGCCAATGGCAAAAGTATAGCAATGAGTAATCGAGGAATATTCCAGAAGGTAGAAAGGAATTGGTCATGTGATAGGAGGAACTACGAGCTTAGTATGAGAAGAACTAAGCGAGGAGAGATAAGTCCGAAGAAAACAAAAAGAAACAGAGCAATAAATCGTAACAGAGAGAGCCACCATGCTCTGCTACTTGCCAGACCAGGAAATGGCTCCCCAATTGCTGATAAAGACAAAGCCAGAGATAGATTGGGAATTGTCTGGATCCTGTGACCATCCAGTGACAGAATATCTGTGGAAGTCCATATCCATGAAGAGTTCCATTCTATCAAAGTGGAGTTCCATGTCCTTTGTGGCCTGAACATACTGGAGTATGTACTTTGCTGCTTCCCAGTGCATAGACTTTGACTTGGAGCCAAAACAACTGAGTGCAACTACTGCATATGCAAGGTCTGGATGCATTTTGAGCATCAGGTACAGTGACCTCCAAAACCCTTTCCATGTTAGCCCTAATGGTAGTATATGAAGCATACTGCCAGACACCATGGGAATCCCACTTAGCTTTGGTGGAGGTATAAATAGTACATACTCTTGGCTACAATATTGCCCCATATATCATGTGATTTGGTTCATAGACCATAGAGATATGGTCAAAATGAAATGGCAATATCATGGAGAGGGTTTTGGAGCCTTCAAATGCAAATAGGTATTTGGATATTATCAGTACTTGGTATATCCTCCTTTTGCTCTAAGCACTGCCTGAACCCTCCTAGGCATGCTTTCAATCAACTTCTGACACTCCTCAATGTTATGAATCAGTTATGACTGTTGCACTGGCCTCAGCTTTACAGACTATTATGAGCCTGGTGAGGAGGAGGCTGGGAAGGTGGGCTCAAGCTCACACTATTATCTGAGGACAACAGGTGGTCAAAGCTGGGGATACTAGCTGAGACACCTGGGTTTATATAGTGAGGACTGTTAGAGATGACAACTCCAATCTCCTCTGGGCCCTTCTGTCCAACTCCAAGGTTCCTTAACAAAGTTCCAGACAAACTCCTATAACTCCTATATAGGAGTTACTGATGTCCTATAGAAGCAGTTGGAGATGGATAGGAAGGGACTTGTGTCCAATGGCATGTCAGTATGTATTCCTTATGTAATTTCTTTACCCTATCTTTACTTCATTCCTATTCCATAACTTCATGCTGTTTCTTCTCCCCCTTTACTATTCCTTTACAGAGATTGCTTGTTTCACTTCAGAGTTGATTGGACTTCACGCTCACATCTTCGCCTACCTTATATATATATTCCCTTTCACTCCTGGGCTCTCCTCAGTTGTTCCTGCTACTCCTTGGGCAGTGGCTGAGGTGAGTACCAGTTTTACTTTACCTTATCACTATTGCTAATTAATGTAGTGGGCAATCACTACCCTTTTATTTAGGTGAATATAGTCATTCCTGCTATTCCTTGGGCAGCAGCTGAGTGGGCAATCATTGCCCTTTTACTTAGATTTTTCACATGTTTTTCCAAGGGCAGTGTAGATAGCTTTGACCAAGTGTTATGAATCAGTTATGACCATCGCACTGGCCTTGCCTTTATAGACTACTACAAGCCTGGCAAGGAGGAGGCTGGGAAGGCAGGCTCAAGCTCACACTATTATCTGAGGACAACAGGTGGTCAAAGCTAGGGACACCAGCTGAGACACCTGGGTTTATATAGTGAGGACAGGTGCACACAGACCATAGGGTCTATGGGATAAACTACTATACATGGGTAGACTAGTATACACAATCGTGAGAGAGTTCCCACCAGGGTTAGCAGAGATTAAAGGGGTGCATAGGCTATGAGATGTGATGTCATATGATGTCATGGTCTAGACCCTGTCATGTGACCAGTAATGTGATGGATGAAGTAAGAAAGGGATAGGGGGTGAGAATGGTGCATAACACTCAACAGGTATCCCCTCCCATTCCACCTGAATTCTCTTTCACAATTTATGAATTCCATTAGGGGGGGTTTCATGCTGTGCAAGCCTTCTCTTGAGATAACTCCAGAGATGTTCAATGAGATACTGTTTTATAACATGTCTACCAAAGGTCCCCCTATCTAGGGTTTTCGATGGCTTAGCATGTAGAATACTCAGTAAGTCACTAAGTAGACTAAGGTAACTACTGGTGCAATATAAGATATGCTTATGTAAGCTAAATTATCTAACATAGCAGAAGGCAGGAATGGGGTGAGAAACTAGGGTAAGCAAAGGGCTCAGCAACCTAGGCAGTTTTGAAGACAGGTAGGGCAAAGAGTGAGGAGCAAGATTGCAAAGTGCAATGGCGCTAAGGAATACACTTGGAATTATATCAGGAACTCAAAAAGACCAAAAGAACACTTGAGGTAGAAATCAAGAGAAATGATGAATTCCAAGCATAAGGACTAAGTACAGCATATTGACAGATTTATATGTGTGTTATGCTTGATCCTGAAGGGTTGAGTGTGAACTTGGTAAAGGTCCTCTGAGACAAGGGGGTACCTTGCAATCAGCAAGGTCAGGGGTTTGTCCTGGTAGAATCAGACAAGGGACTTCCCAGTGATGTGGGTGGATCAAGGACTATCCCTTGTGATCAGGATGGGATGCAGGCATGAGCTAAAGTGCTCACTCAAGTGTAGAGCAAAGACACACAAATAGGGATTAGGATTATGTGAACCAAGTAGGTCTAAGCTGAAGTACAGGGAAGCTAAGGGGTGTAACTTCCTGTCCTTCTTTCTGACAAAGAAGAAGAGGGATGATTGAGGGGATTTAGATAGGTGAATTTTTCCTGCATCCAGGTTCTCTTCAAGGAATTCTTTTATGGCCTTTTTTTTGCCTTGGTGAGGGGATAGAGTTTAGCTAGGCAAGACTTGAATGTCTCATCCAGATCAATAGAGTGGTCATAGGGTTGAGAGGGAGGAAGGTGGTCAGTGGACTCTTTGGAAAACATGGATGCAAATTCAGCAAATTCAGGGGGGAGGCATATTTCCTTCCTCTCAGCAAGGGCTTCAATGGCAAGGTTGGTTGCTGTGGTGAGATGTTTAACAATCACTTTGTCTTCCCAGGCCTTCCATTCTTTGTATGTAGGCCACCTATGTCCTTCCCAGTCTTGGAGGTAGTCAAAAAATACACTATTCTAATCTTGTTCAAAGTGGACGTGGTGGATCTGGATAGGGTCTGGGATGTTCACAACCTTTGCTGTGTGCTCCATGAGCCACTTCATCTCAGTAGGGGATTCTGTTGGTTTGACAGGCAGTAGGGTGTCAGAAATAGGGAGAAGAAGGGTGTTGATGGACCAGTCAATGAGGGGGTTGGCATTTCTCAGCCAAGGCATTCTGAGGATAAAGGGGTCATCTCCACAGTGCATAACATGGAAGGTTTCAGAGTAGGATAGGTTTTCAACAATGAAGGGTAGGGTGACTGAGAGTTTGATAGGTCCTCCCTTGTTCAGAGTGTCGTCCACATTCCAAACTGGGATGGGTTTTGGGAGGCAGATGAGTGGGATATGGTGTGTCTTGACAAAGGCCCAATCTATGCAGGATTGGGTGGCCCCAGAGTCAACAAGGGCACAGGTTTTGATGACTTTTCAGCCAGTAGTGAGGATAAAGGGAATTTGTATAGCACAAGGGTCTTTAGCTACTAGTACACAGTGATTAGAGGAGGAAACATGCATCAAGGATGTTCCTCCTTTCAAAAACCCTTGCCCTATCCAGAGAAGGTTACCCTTTTGACTGTCTCTTCAGGAGAGTCTTTTTCATCTTTGTCATTGGGGACAGGCTCAAGTTTAGGGAGTGATGGGGCTTTGGTAACCTTTTTGACAGAAGTCCTCTTCTTCCCTTGACTTGGGAAGGTGGGGCAGGCATTGGACATATATCTGGATTGGTGGCAGCAGAAATAGAGTTTCATTGTTACACATTGCTTCCATTCCTCTGGGTTTAACTTCCCAATTTTGATGACATCTATGTCCATGGTGTCTGGATCCTTTACAGGAGTGGTGGAGGGTATGGTGGGTTTAAAATGGTTGTATAGCCTCCCATGTCTATATCTGTTGGCCTTTCCCACTGCATGACAAAATGGACAGCTTTCTTGTACCATTCTTCAATGGTGGTGGTGGGGTTGTCCATGGAGAAGATTCACTGTCTGAGGGAATTAGGTATTCCCATGGCAAAGAAATTGGTGAGGATAATGTCATCCTCTAAGGTGCTGAGAGAAACCTGGTTCTTAAACTCTGAGATGTAGCTGTTGATATCAGCAAGCTTTGAGATATGAGTACACTGCAGCCATTTGACTGCTTTTCCAATGATGTCCTTGTGTTGGAAGGTCTCCATGAAACTCTTTATAAAGTCCCAAACCTGTTAGTAGGATCAGCTAGTTTCTGGGTTTAGAAAGTGTGAGCCCAGGTGGTGGCAGATCTGCTTCTCATGAAGGAGAGAGTGAATGCAATCTTTTTAGCATCAGTGTTATAGATATCCTCATTGGTAATGAGGTAAAACTGCATAGAGTTGAGCCATGGGGTGGCTTTCTTGTAGAAGCCATTATAGTCATCTGTTTTCCCAAGATGGAGTTTAGTGGGTTTGGCAGTCATTGGTAGGAGTGTAAATGATGGTAACAGGTTCTGTGCTGGGATTTGGGCTCAGGTAGTTCTTTTCTGGTGTTCTGCATTGGCAAGGATTCTGGGGAGGGTGTGATAGGTAGCTATGGGAGTAGGAGATGGTGGAGTTGGTTCTCTAGGGATAGATATTCCTTCAGAGAATAAGGCAGCAAGGACTTGATCCTCATGTTGTTCTTGGGGGGACGTGACACAGAGATCTGGTAACGATGGGGTTTGTTCCTCTTTAGAGGACTAGGGTTCAGGTTCTGAGTCTATGGGTGGGCATTCTCTGGTAGGTCTGAGGATCCTATTAGCAAGGCTAGGGGGGTTTCATCAAGATATGGTGGTGGTTTAGGCAGTGCTAACTACAGCAGGAGAGCTTAGACCTTTTGTTACACTTGATCCTAAAGGGTCAAGTGTGAACTTGGTAAAGGTCCTAAGATGCTAAAACAAGGGGGTACCTTGCAATCAGCAAGGTCAGGGGTTTGTCCTGGTAGAACCAGACAAGGGACTTCCTGGTGATGCGGGTGGATCAAGGACTATCCCTTGTGATCAGGATGGGACACAGGCATGAGCTAAAGTGCTCACTCAAGTGTAGAGCAAAGACACACAAATAGGGATTAGGATTATGTGAACCAAGTAGGTCTAAGCTGAAGTACAGGGAAGCTACTTGGGGTTTATATATGAGACCAAAGGGGTGCTTAGTAATCATATAGAAACTGAAAGAATATGAAAGAACAAACAGCTGACTGATTGTTGAGTCAGTGAGCCAATGGCAAAAGGAGCTTAGTTAGTAAGCGAAGAATGTTCTGGAAAAGAGGAGAAGGAACTATGGGCTTAGCATAATGAGAGCCAAGCAAGGAGGGGTAAGTCCAGTAATAGAAGAAAAGATGTAAGCATAGACACAAATCATAACAATATGTAGGTAGGGAGTTCAGGGCAGGTGTGGGAAGTATGAGTAATATGCTGACTGAGCAGTAACATCATGATAAGTCATTGGCTTGGCAATGATATAGGATTTAGGCCAATGACATCATGGAATATTCTGAAAGGATCATAATGGATTAAAATAAGATAAAGTGTCAGAGATAAAACAGAAAATAGAGTGCTCTGTCATGTTCATTGCCCTACCCAATTTAGGTAGCAAATTCAGTCAAATGTTGCTAAGCATATCAGTGCAAATAAGCACAAGCAGAATCAGTAATCTCAGACCCACATAGTCATTCAATCAACAAACTAGAGGATCTGGGCAATGCACCTGAGGGTGGGATGGTGTGGGAGTACAATAGAGGGGTCATCAGAGATGATGTCAATGAGATCATAAATGAGAGGATGGAGAAGAGTGTCCTGGTCAAGCATCTGTGATAGGACTCACAAAAGGGTGTCCATTCAGTAAAGAGTGTGTATGCAATAAGGGTATCATCCAAAACATGTGAGTGGTTCATGCTGTCAGGAACTAACCCAAGCATAAAGTATGTGAAAGAGATGTCCAGGCCTTCACTCTGGGAATGAGAGAAAAAGGATTAGAATATCAAGCACAAGCCTAATTTACAGGTGAGTGCTATGAATATACATATACTTCTAACTACAACCCAAAACCCTAGGCAAACCCTGTGCTGTGGGCTAGGGGTTTATGAATAGCTATTAAATAGTGATTAGAATGGAAGCTTCTAAATATGATGTGATATATAAGCAGAAATGGAATGATGTCATGGTCTAGCCTATGATGTAATGGAATAATCTAGAAGGATCTACCTGAATCTAGATGAGATAGTGTTATGATGTGAGATAAGATAAGATAAAAGAGAAATAGAGGCAAGGAAATAAATAGTTTCTGTCACATGCAACTTGTCAGAACCATGATTTTCCTTAATGATATTCATGACAATAACCTCTTATCACAAACCCCTATCCTTAATATCCGCCCACTTACCTTAGATTTCATCCATTATTCACTAATTCAGATCTAGGCTACTCTCATTTACATCATTCCATTCCATCTACATCAAGGTCTAGCCTATTGACACAACCTATGACTCATTCCATATTTATTACATCACTCCATTCTATTTATCAGTTACTTATTCATCAGCTTACTTATATTTCACATCAGATCATAGATCGATCTCTTTAACCTTATTTATCTCCACAGATTGTTGATCTGTCAGCAACTCAGGTCAAGAGCTTCGCTCGGATTTTAACCAGATCTCAATCATAGCTTAGGGTTATACAGGGTTCAGGGTTAGATACCTTATATTTAAGTAGTACTTATCCTGTATTATACCTCGTTCTTGGAATTCTCATCACTTCGAGCTCATTCTCTGTGTGTGTGCCTTTGCTGCACCTTAGTTTGTCTCTTAGTTTCAGGCCTCTCTTCCTCTCATTCTGAGTTGGTGGAGTTGTTCCTGATATAACTGGTGTACCCCAAGCTTCCTCATGCATGGCAGGTGCCATACAGATCTTGAAATCTTCAGACTATCTAACCCAGCTGGGCATAGAATCGATGGGACCAGGAATCAAGTAGCACATTGGTCACAATGGTAAAAACAGGCTCAGAGAGAGAAACAGGCAAGCACAGATTTCAAGGACATCATCATGAGTAGTCCACAGAACATGCAGCTAGCTAAGAGAGCAGCTGGGTGGACAGGGAAAAAAAGCTCACAAGTGGGACTGGTGGAGTGAGACCCCATGGATTACCTTCTGTATTCAATCACAGAGCCTTCTACCCAAGGTGTTCCCACTGTCATCCAAGCTACCCTTCCACTCCTGTGTGGCTCTGTAAGCAATAGAACATATATAACAACAGGAAGAATCAGAGCAAAGTGAACCTTTTCACATGTGCAATGCTCTTCCAATGCCACACAGAAACCAGAGAACAAATGATGCTTGCATGTGCTAAACCAATAGAGGGTTTGTTGAGCAACTTTCAATGATGAGGATAACAGTCCTATCACTTCTAACTCCATTCAACAAGTGGAAATTTATCAGCACCTGCACTTACAAACCAAATTTACCATCTTAGCCCCCCTCTCACTCTTGATGGGAGTCCTCTGGCAGATCACTATGAGTAGTAAAGCATAGGCCATCATCTGGCCCAAAACAAGTTTGGATTTCAGTGTGTATCCTATGAAATCACTGCAACACCAGGGTTTGTGTGGGCTTTTTTGGGAGCCTGAATACCAAGGCACAAATGAGAAATGTCATTAGTCCCTGGAGAATCTAGACAGAATCCAATCATGTGTCCACCACTAGTACTTATGTCTTTCAGCCACCAACTCACCAAAAGTGAAAACGAACCACAGAAACACATAGTGCAGGTAACTCCCAATGGGATTACTATTACCAGAAGCCACATCCCAGAGGTGACCAGTTTCGATCCAAAGGCATCGTCTGTGCAACTAGTTATCCTGCATCCATGTCCCAGTCGCTGCGCCATAAGGGCTCGCTGTAACTGCAGTACCTGTGGCTTTTCAGCAGGCCAAAAATGATTTCCCTGTCAAGTCATCCACGGGACGACGTGAGAGTCAATACCATGAGTAAGTGCGTCCCTAGCTAAAGAGGATGCACTGTTGATATCTGAGTTGGCGGACCCAACGTTATCGGTGTGATCGGCTTCCCAGTGTACACGAAGAACCACAGGGGTCTGGTGGTTCAGTGGATGTGCCGCCCCCCTAGGGCTGTCTTGGCTTGGGTCATACGTCAGTTAGTCCCGCAGTACCGTGTATGCGCCGGGGAAAGGCCTCTCCACGCATGTCTCCATAAGTGGATTTTCCTCCGGAAATTCAGCGCTCTTTGCTTAAGGCCCTCCACATGCCGGGTCAGTCAGGATGATACCGGTTCCAGCGCGTAACTCTAGGGCCGTTGTAACTCGGGACTCGCCCTGCACGGTTCCTGGTTACCGTTGTGCCTGTTAAGAAATAGCTGCGGTCCTGCAACGAGTCAGCTTCGATCAAATTTTTCTGTGCATGAGTCCATTCTTTGACAGGTTTTGTAGTGGTTTGACACGCACCTTGATTCACCATACTCTCCACGACTGCACCTGTGCGGTCCCGGCGCCACAAGAAATTCACCACCTTCCTGCTCGCTCTCCGTTTTGAAAATTTGCAGAGCTTGACAGATGTGTCTGTGACACCTTGTCGTCCGTTGGAGAGAGTGGGTATGCTACCGTGCGAAGGCAACCTCTTAATTGTCTGCTGACTCAGCATCATGCATCATTTTTGATTTCATGACGTCAGAATGAGTAGTTCCGATCAGAAACTAGGTGGGGATGCCATTACGCTTCGCCTTACAAT